>SJYH01008318.1:0-25109 GCA_006408735.1 Sylvicapra grimmia | reverse complement strand
CACGGGGATGATCCAGAGAGAGGATATGGGGTGGGATGTGGGAGGGGGATTCAGGATTGGGATCTCATATATACTCATGGTGGATTCATGTCAATGTATGACAAAAAAAAAAAAATATCCTGTGATAAACCATAATGGAAAAGAATGTGGAAAAAGTGTATCTATATAGGTGAGTCACTGTGCTATACAGCAGAAATTAATACAACATGTAAATCAACTATACTTCAATAAAAAATGCACATTATAAAAAAGAATCTTTGAGTTTTTACCCCAGACCTCATTTATCATCTAATTTCCTGNTGGAAAAAGTGTATCTATATAGGTGAGTCACTGTGCTATACAGCAGAAATTAATACAACATGTAAATCAACTATACTTCAATAAAAAATGCACATTATAAAAAAGAATCTTTGAGTTTTTACCCCAGACCTCATTTATCATCTAATTTCCTGGATGGAAGGCTGGTTCCATCCAGGAAATGAGAGGTCACGTCTGAAGGAGACAGAGCGAGCGTGGAGCTGTTAAGGTCGTGACCCATCCCCAGCTTCTGGGCCGTCTTTCCTCCGCTCACTGAGTAATCTCCTTCGCCTTGTTTCGGTTCTCCTCACAAGAACAGGTTGCACTGTAATTCTGATTCATTTCTTGACGATGGACAGAAAACATGGGGATGTAAACAAGAACCACCGGTGCTGAGGATCTCATTAGGAGCGGCCTTGATCCTAGATGCGGTGATTCTATGAAAAAATACCATGAGGAGCAGGTAAGAGTTTCCCCTCAAGTTTCTAACAGACCAAGCTGTTGCCCAGCCACCCGGGCCTATCCATGGGGCGCCTGTGCTGTCTTGCTGAGTACATCTGAGAATTTATCCAGCTTGTGCCGCTACAACCATCTCTTTTGTATTTTTAAAAATGATTTTCCAAGAGCTTTTTATAAATGTAGAGTTTTACTGACTATGACTTTTAACATTTATTATTTCAAATACATGAAAGTGAAAGTTTAGTCACTCAGTTGTGTCCGATTCTTTGTGACTCCGTGGACTGTAGCCCACCAGGCTCTTCTTGTCCACAGAATTCTCCAGGCAAGAATACTGGAGTGGATTGCCATTATTCCCTTCTCTAGGGGATCTTCCCAACCCAGGGATCAAACCTCAGTTTCCAGCACTGCAGGCAGATTCTTCACCATCTGATGAGCATATCTTGATTTGGGGGCGAAAACTGGCCTCAGACTCACACTTACGTAGTGTTTGCACTAAGTCAGTGCAAGCCTGCAAGGTGAGCAGGGAACGTGCTCAGATATTCCCAGATGTCTGATGTTGCAAGGAATATCCAGGTAATTAATGGCTTATTTTTAACCTGAAAATTTTGATATTGTGCTTGAGAAAATACTTTGTGAACAGTGATAGGAAAACTGGTGTCTCACCCCGTGTCATGGGCTGAATTGTGTCTGCCTCCCACGCTCCCCAGATTCTATGTCAAAGCCCAGGGCCTCAAATGTGGCTGTGTTTGGAGACAGGGTCTTTAAAGAGGTAGATAAGTTAACATGAGATGTTAGCAGAGACCTGAACCCACACTAACTGCTGTCTATAAAGGGAGATTGGGATGCAGACACATACAGAGGAAAGACCGCATGAGGATACGATGAGGAGGTGGCTGTCTGAGGCCAAGGAGAGAGGCCTCAGAAGAAACCAGCCCCGAGGGTTCTTTGATCTTGGACTTCAAGCCTCTAGAACTGTGACAGAATAAACCTCTGGTGGGTTACGCCCCCGGGAGGGTGGTGTTCTGTCTTGGCAGCCCTAGCACGTGGATATACCATAATACAGGGGACCCTTGACCAACACGGGTTTGAACTGCTTGGTTTCCTTTATACATGGATTTTTTTTCCAATAAATATATTGAAAAATTTTTTTGAGATTTTTGACAGTTGGAAAAACCTCAGATGAACCATATAGCTAAAGATACTGAAAAATTTAAGAAAAAGTTAGGTATGTCATGAATGCATAAAACATATGTAAATATTAATCTATCTTTGGGGCTTCCCTGGTAGCTCAGCTGGTAATGAATCTGCCTGCAATGCAGGAGACCTGGGCTCGATCCCTGGGTTGGGAAGATCCCCTGGAGGAGGGCATGACAACCCATTCCAGGATTCTTGCCTGGAGAATTCCCACGGACAGATGAACCACCTAGTGGGCTATAGTCCACGGGGTCACAAAGACTCAGACATGACTGAGTGACTAAGCACAGCACAATCTATCTTTACCTGGACATGAGTAATATTTAATATAAAATTAATAGCATGTTAGCTTTCTTACTGTTTTATAACTTCACTTTCAAAGAATTTCAATACTGTACAGTAGGCCTCTATCTCATAATTGGAGAAACTGCATATCAGCTTACAAGCACAGGGAAGTTTTTTTTTTTTTTTTAATCTCATAGAGTTTCAGTACTGTATTATGAACCTGACTGTGCTGTGTGCCATAAAAATTTTAATAATGAGTCATTCATTAGTGTATAAGGTAAGCTACCATGAAACAATCATATTGCTGCTTTTTCATCATCAATGCATGAATTGCTTTACCTGGAAATAAACATAAATAAATATGAATTGTTTTTTCACAATATCTTTTCATTTTGGATGTCCATATAACATTTCCAGTGTTTTGTATGAGACAATATTGTAGGTACAGGGAAATGATTCATCTGTAAACATACTTATAATACAGCTCAATACTGTAAATGTATTCTCTCTTCTTTGTGATTTTCTTAATAACATTTTCTTTTCTCTAGCTTGATTTTTGGTAAAAAATACTGTATATGTTACATGTATAAAATATGTATTAATTGGCTGTTTATGTTATAGATAGGGAAGCTTTCTGGTGAAGAGCAGGCTATTGGTAGTTAAGTTTATGGGAAGTCATGTAAGTTACATGCAGATTTTCAATTACATAGGGGAGTTGGCACCCTTAACTCTGCATTGATCAAGGGTCAATTGTACAATGAAAAGAGAGTGTGTAGTATTTTCAAGAGTTTATCAATTTTCTTGTTATCTGTTTACTTCCCTGATAATTTCATTTTTATATTTGGAAATTAATTTATATGAGTGGATGCAAAGAAGCTTAACAGTGTTTGAATTAAATCATTAACAAGATACAGAATTTTTGTTAAATATAAGTTCAGTCTTCTCTCCCAGAGATGAGTTTGAAAATGCATTTCCAACAACCTCATGCACTCCAACTAAAAATGTTTTGAAAAAAATCTCTGGCAAGCCTGGAGGAACTAAACAAAATATTTTTCTGTCTTTTAAGGCATAGCTTGGAAATGTCTAAGAATAGCTGCTGTTCACTACTATAAAAAATGATGTCATTCATTAAAAAAAGAAAGTCTCCAAATGCATTTAGGCAATGGAATTGAAAGAGGAGAAAAGAGGCAGGGCACAACCTTTAAAATAATGACATGGCCATTCTTTCTAAAGCGTTAGTCTCTTAGTCGTGTCCGAGTCTTTGCAATCCCGTGGACTGTAGCCCACCAGGCTCCTCTGTCCATGGGATTCTCCGGGCAAGAATATTGGAGTGGGTGGTCATTTCCTTCTCCAGGGGATCTTCCTGACCCAGGGATAGAATCTGGGTCTCCTGCATCGCAGGCAGATTCTTTACCATACCACCAGGGAAGCTATGGCCATAGGGCTTGACTAAAACTGATTAGAACCAGCTGGGTCCAAGATGGTGCAAGATTCGACTTTTAGAGGACTTACAGCCTCACTGTACGCTCACTGTAATATATTAGCTAAGTGACACGCCCCCAGGCACCCCGAGAGTTCTGAGGTCGACCGTCAAAGAGCAGAAAGTGGGTGGTGGCCCAATTCCTGGACATCTCTGCTTCTTCCCTAAAATCAGTTCAGTTCAGTTCAGTCGCTCAGTCGTGTCCAACTCTTTGCGTAAAATAGTTGGAATAAATAGCCCATTGGCTCCTGCTCATGAGCCTATGAAATTACTCAGCTCATAAACGCTGACCATCCCATATTTCAGGGCCTCTCGCCTTTTGCGATGGCCT
Organism: Sylvicapra grimmia; assembly: GCA_006408735.1. Classification (NCBI taxonomy): domain Eukaryota; kingdom Metazoa; phylum Chordata; class Mammalia; order Artiodactyla; family Bovidae; genus Sylvicapra; species Sylvicapra grimmia. The sequence goes on along the minus strand of SJYH01008318.1, from coordinate 21,063 downwards.
ACCCTCTGTCTGTGCACTGTGTTTCTCTCTAAATAAATCAGTTTCTTACCTTTCTTACCTAGACTCCCCTGGTGGCTCAGACGGTAAAGCGTCTGTTTCCTAATGCAGGAGACCCGGGTTCAACCCCCGGGTTGGGAAGATCCCCTGGAGAAGGAAATGGCAACCCACTCCAGTATTCTCGCCTGGAAAATCCCATGGACAGAGGAGCCTGGTAGGCTACAGTACATGGGGTCAAAAAGAGTCGGACACGACTGAGCGATTTCACTTTCTTGCCTATCACTTTGTCTCTCACTGAATTCTTGCTGTGATGAGACATCAACAATCTCAGATTCACCAGGAACGGAATCCAGATGAATTCGGAGAGTGACCTTAATCATCTTATTTTCAAAAATAACTAGAAAATGTCAGAGGCTTAATAAATACTAATAACTGAAAATAAGAATTCCTNCTAAAGTGTAGTCTCTTAGTCGTGTCCGACTCTTTGCAATCCCGTGGACTGTAGCCCACCAGGCTCCTCTGTCCATGGGATTCTCCGGGCAAGAATACTGGAGTGGGTGGTCATTTCCTTCTCCCGGGGATCTTCCCAACCCAGGGATAGAACCTGGGTCTCCTGCGTCGCAGGCAGATTCTTTACATATGAGTCACCAGGGAAGCTATGGCCATAGGGCTTGACTAAAACTGGTTAGAACCAACTGAGTCCAAGATGGTGGAAGATTCGACTTTTAGAGGACTTACAGCCTCACTACATGCTTACTGTAATATATTAGCTAAGTGACACACCCCCAGGCACCCTGAGAGTTCTGACGTCGACCACCAAAGAGCAGAAAGTGGGTGGTGGCCCAATTCCTGGAAATCTCTGCTCCTTCCCTAAAATAGTTGGAATAAATAGCCCATCGGCTCCTGCTCATGAGCCTATGAAATTACTCAGCTCATAAAAGCTGACCATCCCATATTTCAGGGCCTCTCGCCTTTTGAGATGGCCTACCCTCTGTTTGTGCACTGTGTTTCTCTCTAAATAAATCAATTTCTTACCTTTCTTACCTAGACTTCCCTGGTGGCTCAGACGGTAAAGCGTCTGTTTCCAATGCAGGAGTCCCGGGTTCAACCCCCGGGTTGGGAAGATCCCCTGGAGAAGGAAATGGCAACCCACTCCAGTATTCTTGCCTGGAAAATCCCATGGACAGAGGAGCCTGGTAGGCTACAGTACATGCGGTCAAAAAGANCAAAGAGCAGAAAGTGGGTGGTGGCCCAATTCCTGGAAATCTCTGCTCCTTCCCTAAAATAGTTGGAATAAATAGCCCATCGGCTCCTGCTCATGAGCCTATGAAATTACTCAGCTCATAAAAGCTGACCATCCCATATTTCAGGGCCTCTCGCCTTTTGAGATGGCCTACCCTCTGTTTGTGCACTGTGTTTCTCTCTAAATAAATCAATTTCTTACCTTTCTTACCTAGACTTCCCTGGTGGCTCAGACGGTAAAGCGACTGTTTCCAATGCAGGAGTCCCGGGTTCAACCCCCGGGTTGGGAAGATCCCCTGGAGAAGGAAATGGCAACCCACTCCAGTATTCTTGCCTGGAAAATCCCATGGACAGAGGAGCCTGGTAGGCTACAGTACATGCGGTCAAAAAGAGTCGGACACGACTGAGCGATTTCACTTTCTTACCTATCACTTTGTCTCTCACTGAATTCTTGCTGTGATGAGACATCAAGAATCTCAGATTCACCAGGAACGGAATCCAGATGAATTTGGAGAGTGACTTTAATCATCTTATTTTCAAAAATAACTAGAAAATGTCAGAGGCTTAATAAATACTAATAACTGAAAATAAGAATTCCTACTTTCACTCTTTGTGAATGTAATCATACTATTGTACATGCTGTCATCCTTGCAGTGGAATACATATTTTTTGTTACACATTTTAATTTTAATTTGTCTCTTAGGAAAACTATTATTATTAGAGCTACTGGAAAACAAAAGGAATGTTCAAGTTGTTATGTTAAATAATCAACCAACCAAAAGAAAACAAGGAAAATGCCAAAAACAGAGTCGCCATTTCTGAGATGAATAATAGATGGTTCACACTTGCAGTCAGTAACATACATATAAAATCCTATTTCAGGTGAGCTGTGGGTGGCGGGCGTGTTCTAGCAAAAACATTCCAGTCAATTGATGTTCAGTTTGTTATATAATTAAGCTCAGGAAAAGGACACTTTTGCATATGATTTAGGGACTTTTACTTGCAGACTCCTTTTCAGAATTGCTGACTGCATTGGTTAGTCCTTTAATTCTTAGATATTAAAAGTTCTATCATAAGTAAAAAATTTCCAATTAAGTTATTAACTACTGAATCTAGCTATTATGTTTCTATACAAGCAAACAATTTTAAATGGAACTCAGAAGTTATTAAAAAAAAATAACCCACTAAGCAGAATCGGGAAACAGGGAAGAAAAACACCACATCAAGAGTTACGAAGTAGCAAGCAGAGAGCTTCCGGAATTCACAAAACGGAAAGATGTGTAAATAATAAAGTCCTGTTAAAAATAAGAACCAAGAATGAATTCTGAAAAGCAAGGAAATTCTGTAAAGAATTCTTCAAAAATCAGTCAGGTTGTAAGAGCAAGGTAGAACAAAATAAATTGAAAGCTGCTGCTAAGGTGCTGAGTTGGCAGAATAAACCCATTTCATTTTTTTTTTTTTCCCTCACAGCTCAAGATTCTTTGTGTAAATTGTAAGGCAAAAGCAAAAAGCTTCAGAAGGTCTAGGGAAATGACACAAATTGGGTTAAGTATGACTTTTAGGAAACTTAATCTGCTCCCCGGAGATAAGATTTTACTGTATTTGTTGCAAATTAGACCAAGGGTCTCTGAAGGCTGTCATGATGGATGGAAAGAATTTCAAGGTCACTTGTAGGCCAGCAAGTCCTGGAGAACTTCCCGCAGTGATGGGAATGCACTGTGTCTCTGCCCAGAGTGGGAGCCGTGGCAGAGCATGGACCCTGAGTGCTTTACGTGTTGGCCACACCACTGATGGACTCAGTTTTGCATTTTATTCCATTGTCGTGTCATGTCATGGGCTTAGCCATGTCCGACTTCTTTTGCAGCCCTGTGGACTCTTGCCCGCCTGGTTCCTCTGCCTTTGGAATTTTCCAGGCAAGAATACTGGAGTGGGCTGCCATTTCCTACTTCATGGGGTCCTCCCAACCCAGGGCTTGAACCCGTGTCTCTTGTGTCTCCTGCATTGGCAGGCAGTTTCTTTTCCACTGGTGCCACCTGGGAAGCTCCTTATTCCATTGTAATTAATTCAAATTTGAATTACCTTATGTGACTGGTGGCTATAATGTTGGGCAGTGCAGGAAAGATCCTTTCCATCCATCTAATGGAGGCTGCAGATAGCATTTATTATATGTCCTTGGGTTTTCTGGGATTAAATATTACCCAAGGCTTCTGGGATCCCCAGGGGGCAGTGTGAGCACATAACTGCCCAAACTAGGAGACTTTGAGAAAGACAAGGACTGTCAGTAATGGTCATGAAGAAACAAGAGGCCCAGGACACGCAGGTGCCCTACCCCTGGGGTGTTGCTTGCAGGTTCTGGAGGGAAGTGACCAGGCTTAGCTTCACTTCTGTGTGAGCTGTTGCTACAGGTAAAATTTAAGCACCTTCTGGACAAACATTTTCATCATATCATAGTTTTTTGCCCCTGCAAACATTTATTAATACCCAAATCTTTATAACGCACCTTTACTCTCCAAGACAACCTTGACCACAGAGTACAGCAATGACTAATGAGATGCTCAAACCAGCAATGCAAAATCAACCATGCTGACGTCTGAGCTCAGACCAAGTACCTAGGTAGCTGCGCTGGGCTGGATAGTTTCAGCCCTCCCCAGGCTTCCTGGTAAGAGGCAGAAGAAGCCAAAGAGAGCAGAGGCATTCTTTTTTGCAGACAGCCACTCGCCATCCGCAACAGATACACATTCTCCCAAAGGGACTGAACTGGGCAGGCAGAACAGCAGCAGCTCATTTAGTGTGGATCCTGGATTGTTTGTGGAAGTGGATTCTGGAGGTACAAGTTGCTTTGGACACACTCTCAATTTTACACCATCAGGAAAGAATACGTACCATGGTCAGGCTTTACAAATAAATTTTGGCAGGACAGTTGCAACTCCCTGCAAAGCACTCAGGCTCCCCATGTTCAGAACTCAACCTGCTTTGAAATAACAAAGAGGGACTCTTCTTTGACACAAAGTACAGAACAGGGATTGAATCATCAATCATAAAAATAATTTTAAAAATTCAGCTGTATCTAGACACCAAAGGAAGAAATTCACAGGATAAGCCAATTCTCATGTGATCTGTCTGGAACCTGGCCTGGTTTTTCAAATTCCACTCACCACTTATAACACATCTCATGCTGAACACAGTCAGGTTCTTTATTTAAAAAAAAATCTCACAATTTAATAGGCATGTGGATGAACAGGAAGAAAGGAATTATTCTGGGAGATTCCCTGGTGGCTCAGCTGGTAAAGAATCCTCCTGCAGTGCAGGAGACCTGGGTTTGATCCCTGGGTGGGGAAGATTCCCTAAAGAAGGGAAAGGCTACCCATTCCAGTATTCTGGCCTGGAGAATTCCATGGACTGTATAGTCCATGGGGTTGCAAAGAGTCGGACACAACTGAGCGACTGTCACCTGCAGGAAAGAGAACTTAGCATCACAGTGATTGAAACAAGGAGCGGGAGGTCTCAGAATCATTTTGTGAAACATGGTCACCAACCTGATTGCCCGAATGACGGTTTTCAGCGGTGGGGTGAGGTCCTCCACGGACACGTCACACTGGCATCCTTTGTCATCATACACATCATCAGTGCCAAGTGCTGTGTCAGCTGTAGGAGAAAAGGGCCAGTTAGATGACAGCACAGCAGTGATTTAAAACTTGTTCCCCAGTTGGTCTTCCATAGGGACGGGGGCCTCAGAGACTCGGCTTATAAATCCACATGTGTGAGGCTGCCAATTGCTTTCCCCAATATTATGCTTTCTCCTTTTCCTGCAAGCTCACCCATTTCACATAACTTGACAAGACTACCCTTCTGAACTGTCTACCAGGGGACATGGGATGTTGGCATCCTTTCTTCCCAGCAGTGGTGATGGATTTGTGCTTATGCACATTGCTCTTTTGCTCAGTTCTTTTGAAGGTAATAGCCAGAGTTTAAAAGCAGCTGTTTGGAGTTAGAAAGCCAGGTTTTGGACATTTAATGAACTGGCAACTAGACGGAGGTTGAAGCCTACATCGTGACCCCAGGAGCCCCGCACCCTGAACGAGGGTGCTGAGCGTCTGGCTCCAAGAACACTGTCTCCCTGTCACTTACTCTACACGGGCAGAGCTGGCTGATGACAGCAGGGCTGAAGCTGAGAACAAGGTCTCAGACGGGATAAGAAAGTCCAAGCCTCAGAAACTGGGCAAAACAACTTTCGGTTTAATTGCAAAGTTTGGAAAAAGAAGCTGGGTTACAATAAACACCAATTAGTCAGGGCTTATGAAATTAATAAAGAATAGTCCCTTGGACAGCAAGATCAAACCAGTCAATCCAAAAGGAAATCAACCCTGAATATTCATTGGAAGGACTGTTGCTGAAGCTGAAGCTCCAATACTTTGGCCACCTGATGCACAGAGCCGACTCATTTGAAAAGACCCTGATGCTGGGAAAGATTGAAGGCAGGAGGAAAAGGGGATGACAGAGGATGAGATGGTTGGATGGCATCACTGACTCAATGGACATAAGTTTGAGCAAACTCCAGGAGGTAGTGAAGGACAGGGAAGCATGGCATGCTGCAGTCCATGGGGTCTCAAAGAGTCAGACATGACTTAGTGACTGAACACCACCTCCAAGGGACTAAAACTGCTTTCTGTCACCTGCTCTGCTCTGTGATCATCTGCTACATCATTGAAGAAGGAGACTTTGAAATGGGCTGTCCTGGTCAGGCTGTAAGTCCTGAATGACTGTAAGAGGCCCATTTATTGGAGCAGTGCTCACATCTGGAACTCAGCTGGTGTATCATTCAATTCAATGATTCACTGTGTGTTTACTTGGTTTATTGTATGCCAGGAGTGGAGTACGGGGAAAAGATGCAGATGAGTCTTCACAGCTTGTTCATGGTCCCTCTGGCCTTCTGGCCCCCAAGCTTCTTCCTAAGGGGGTTCTCCAGAACCATGACCTCACAATAATGATCATAATAACAACCACTTGCTGAAACATATGCCAGGCACTTAGACAAAACTTATGCATGTGTTAGTTTTCTTATTTACAGCAACTGGACAAGTTGGTGATGACAAGCCTGATTTTTAGATACTGAAATCAAGGCTCCGAGAAGGTCAGTGCCTCATTTGAGGCCTCAGCAGTGGTCAGTGGAGCTGTTGTTGTTCAATCTTTAAGTCGTGTCTGACTCTTTGTTGACCCTGTGAACTGCAGCACACCAGGCTTCCCTGTCTATCACCAACTCCCGAAGTTAGATCAAACTCATGTCCATCCAGTCAGTGACGCCATCCAACCATCTCATCCTCTGTCATCCCCTTCTCCTCCTGCCTTCAATTTTCTCCAGCATCAGGGTCTTTTCCAATGAGTCAGTTCTTCCAATCTTGTGGCCAAAGTATTGGAGCTTCAGCTTGAGCAACAGTCCTTTCAATGAATATTCAGGGTTGATTTCCTTTAGGATGGACTGGTTTGACTTCCTTACAGTCCAAGGAACTCTCAGGAGTCTTCTCCAGCACCACAGTTTGAAAGCATCAATTCTTTGGTGCTCAGCCTTCTTTATGGTCCAATTCTTGCCCTCTGCATTGCATCAGCAGTATCAGGACACACACAGGGGGCAGCAGAGGCAGCCTGAAGTTCAGGACAGCTCGGGGGCACAGCCTGTCCCACTGGCTGGGGGACCCTCAGCGTCTCTCCGTGGAAGAGGGTCACCCTTCTAATGAGAAGGTGCCCATCGACTCTGTGTCGATGGCTGGTTCTGACTCATTGACACCTCGAGGGCAGCTGGCCCAGTTTGCTTGGTTGACCTATTAACCCGCATAACCACAGCCCTCTTAGCACACAAACTTCATGCCTGAGATTAACAACATTCTTCCAGGAACTTTGCACATTTCTTCTTTCACTTTGATCCCAACCTGCCCTTAATTGGGGGTAGTGGGTGGAATGTCTTGCTCCCAAATTTATGTCCACTCAGAACATTACAATATGACCTTATTTGGAATAAAGATCTTTACAAATCTTCGGCACTGCAGGCAGATTTTTGACCAACTGAGCCACCAGGGAAGCCCCCAGAGAGTCAGATACATAAAAGTCAGGGTCCTTTCATTATTATGAGGTGAATGGAAAACTTTTAAAGCAGGTAGGTGCTGTCACAATAAGCACAGATGTAAAGAGAGTGAGACTATAAGGTTCGCACTGAATGCAAGCAGAACTGGGACTATCTCTGACAATGATAAGACAGCCTTCTCCACCCCCATCCTGCCCCCGGTGAGACCTTCCGTGTCTGTCTTGATTAGGAACAGACTGGGCAGAGGGTGGGCGTCACTGTATCCAAGGCATCTCATTAGGGAATTTCATCATACCACTTACAACTTGATTATTCAAGACATAAATTAAGCTCTCGATTAAAAAAAATAGTTTTTCTTTTTGCAAGTTTGGTCAGAGCAAACTAATAGGAAATAATCTTTACTGGCATGTGTTGAAGCAAGGGCTAAGTTAGAAAAATTCCCCCCTTATTTCAAAGCCACAAAAATGGGGGGAATACAATCATTCTGATTCATAAGTGTCTTGAGATGTCCATATTCTTTCGAGTGAGGTCTTTGTCATGATTCCTAGAGGATTAAAACCCTGCCTGACCTCTGAGGCCCTGGATGTGGGGCGCTGAGCTTCCAGCCACAACTGGTTAGGAGTCATTCGACGACACCACTGTTCCCCTGCCCTGACGTTTGGGGAATGTGCTCATGGGAACAGGAGCTCACATGAGCAGATCTGAAAACCCCCGTCCTTAAGGGCCATGTGCCAGCAGAGTGAGGTGCCCCCCACGCCCTGCTACCAGTGGCTGAGCCTCCCATATCTTGAAAGCCTGCCCCCTGCACGTCCCATCTGTGCTGGGAGAAGAAGAAGCTGGAAACATAACCTTCTGTCTCTCCCGCCTGCTCTATCTCCTATTAACTAGCAGGTTCAAGATCTACTTTCAAATACTCTGTTCCCCCATGTTTTGGAAACTGTATTCCTTAGTTTTGGGACAGAACCTTTTGGACCTTATAGACTAAAGAGAGAGAGGCATAAAGAGAGCATTCTGGAAACTTCTGCTACATCCAAAGACCATTTTTTCCACCATAAATGTTGCCATCAAGAGGCAGGTGTTTGTGGGAAAAAAAAAAAAGAACCAGGAGTTTCTAGTTCTTTCTCTTGGTCTTCTGCTCTTATGGATTAGATTTCTTTTACATTACCCAATGAAATGATTACAATGGTTTTCAACCTTGGCTGCACCTTAGACTCACCTGGGGAGTGTTTAAAAAAAAATCTCAATACCAGGACAGGCTGGAACCTAGGCCTCAGAGAGTTTATAAAAGCTCGCCAAGGAATCTGTGTGACTGGATGTGGAGAATGGTGCCCTCCGTGACCCCCAGCTGGAGCCCAGGCATGTGACTAGTCACCACTGGACTCAGAGTCACCCCCATGTCTCCCCTTGCACGAGTGTATTTCACACAATTGAGACAGTATGGGTGCTTCCCAAGACAACAGGAAATGATCACATCATGAAAAACAGAAAAAAAAATCCCTTACAAACTGGTGACTTGGGACCAAGTTTCACCATCTTTTTGTCCAGCCTGGAGGTCTCTGAGTTCCGAATTCTAGCCACTGTTTTCCACCCTTCAGCCTTTGAGACATGCTCTTCAGGGCATGGCCATGCTCTCTTTCAAAGCAGTTGTTACAGCTTCACACACAAGGAGCTAGCTATATTATGTCCAGAGATGAAAATAAGACCAAAGTGTCACAACCTAACAGAAAATATTTGTTTCATCATGTGCAGGAAATGATAAGGGCCTGATGTTTGGTCATTAGGAGAAATTATAAAGGGGACAGCAGACAGCCTTGGTCATGAATGCAGAAAATGTTACCATATGAAATGGTCAATTATAAAGCAAAGGAAAGTGCCGATCAGGAAAAAGTTAGAAGCTATAAAAAAGCTTAATATTTATAATGTATAAGGAAACCTATTTGAACGGATCACAACCCCAAATCTAAACATAAGTCAGTCAAAAAAGACCACCAGTAGCAAAAAATGACAGAAAACTTTTCAACCTAATTAGAAATAAAAAAAAATTATTTGAAGGTATGGACTTATATCTATGGAATAGTAAATGAACAACTAACACTAACGAACCTGAGGTGACACTGGTACACGTTGGTGTTGCTTGTGACAATGGAAATCAGAACAAAATCTCACGGCAGCAAAGAGTTTAAAAAAGTTAAGATCAGCAATCTTATAATTCATCACAATTTATCATCAGAGAAATGATCTTTGGAAAATAATTTCAAAAAGAAAATAAAGATAGGGCTTCCCTGGTGGCTCCGTGGTAAAGAATCCACCTGCCAATTCAGTTCAGGAGACACGGGCTTGATCCCTGATCCGGGAAGATCCCACACGCGTCAGAGCAACTTAGCCCCGGTGCCAGAACTCCTGAGCCGGAGCTCCAGAGCCTGGGTGCCGCGAGGACTGAGCTCATGCGCCGCAGCTGCCGAAACCTGTGCTTCACAGCAAGAGCAGCTGCTGCAGTGAGACAGTCCCCTCACCACAAGCAGAGAAAAGCCCACGCAGCGATGAAGAACCGGGGCAGCCGGGGATAAGTGAAATTATAAAAAAAAACGGTAAGGTGATACCGACAGAGGATGAGCTGGCTGGATGGCATCACCGACTCAGTGGACATGAGTCTGAGTAAACTCTGGGAGTTAGTGATGGATGGGGAGGCCTGGTGTGCTGCAGTACACGGGGTCGCAAAGAGTTGGACACGACCCAGCAACTAAACTGAACTAAAAAATGTTTATTGCACTATTGCCTATTGTAGAGAGACAGTTATATAAATTTCAATGTCCCAAATAGGAATCCATAAATTATACTATTTGACCATGATGATGTACTACATAACTATGATAAAAATAATTATGAATAGTATATGATACTATGAAAGTATCCTTAAATGTTTAGTAAAATTAAAATATGAGACCAAATCCTCTTGCCGATGATGACTGTGTACAGTGATATAGATAAAGAAAACAAGCTATAAGTAAATATGTAAAAATGAAATTAGCTGTGTCAGGGCATGAGATTAGAGGTGATTTACAGCACTTTTAAAATTCTTTATGGAATTGAAAGATTTTTTTCCATCACAAAAATAATATATGGTTTTTGAAGAGTATTTGAAAAATAGGAAAACAATCAGAATGAGGAAAACAAAATCTTCCCAAGTTGCAGAACTTACAGGAAATCACTACTGTAATATGTTTCTCATAGTAAAAATGTGAGGGCTACAAGTTCACGATACACTTCAGAAATTTAAGTGGACCATGTAACGATTCTATTTCACTGCTCTATAAGAAACAAGCATTAAAATAGCCACTATCAATGGTGGTGATAACTAATTTATTACAACCTGTTATGAATTCTGATAGATTTTCCAAGGGTTCCTTCCTTGCTACTTGTCTTTTGATACCTCTTCCCCACTCTCACTTCCTGACATCTTAAATATCATCCTAGAGTCTCCACTTTAGGCATGTGCTAGTTCTCAGGCATCGCCCTTAATTTCGCTAGAGTTTAGAATAATCACCTGAGCCCTGACACCCATGGCACGATTTTATTTTGCTATGTCCTTGGTGGGGACCTTTCTTCTGTTCTCTGCTGGGTGCTGCCATGTCCTCAAGATGCCAATAAGAACCCCAGATTAAAAAAAAAAAACTCCAGATGATATATGTTTTGCTCTAGACTTTTGCCTTTTCAAATAGTTTTTGTTTTTCTCTCATTATGACAGTAATACATGCTTATACTCCAGAAATTTCAAAAATTTGAATTTTAAATTAAATCATGCAGAATGAGAGACATTTGTTTATAGCTCTAACACTCAGGCAAATCCTATTAAATTTTGGCCTCTTCCCTTCTAAGATCTTTTCCTTTGCATCAACTGATGTTTAACATCAAAGTCAATTCCTCAGCACAGATTAGAAGTTGAATTGCTCGTTGCCATGAAAGGGGGAGCTTTATTTTGATAGCTCGAAAGCCTTCATTCAGCCTCATCTTATTACATGGAGTTTCATCTCGTGCTGCAGCCACACTGGATGACACACAGTTAGGTACTGTCTGAGCATTATTACCTGTGGCTGCTCTCCCAAGGGCCACCCTCTGCATGGCCCATTCTCCTTTCTTTTCTTTTTTTTTCCTTGGCTAGCAATCTGTGGATGCTCAATTTGCAGTGGACAGATGACTCTATACAGGGAGCACCAGAAAAGCAAGAAGCATCCCAAAATGAGAAGAAAGAGAAGAATGTCAGGATACTTATAATAAATCACTTACATTTCAGCATGCATAGAATTTTTGTGCCATGTTGAAAACTAGAATTCGATTTTGCAGTTTGCTTAACCACTTCAGTCATCTCAGACTCTTTGTGACCCTGTGGACTGTAGCCCACCAGGCTCCTCTGTCCATGGGATTCTCCAGGCAAGTATACTGGAATGGGTTGTCATGCCCTCCTCCAGGGGATCATTCACACCCAGGGATTGAAATGGGGTCTCCTATGTCTCCTACATTGGCAGGCAGGTTCTTTACAACTAGCGCCACCTGGGAAGCCCATTTGCAGTTGAGCAATTCCTATTTAATTTGAGTTATCTGAAGCAAAGAGAATGAGGGCAGAAGTGCAGAGTTTGAAACCTCAGATCCAGCTTTCCAACTACGAGCCTTTTGAGTCTTCTACATCTGGGAAATATAGCCTGACCCCCAAGACTGACTCTGCCCTGTCTCCTGTTCTGGGTACAAACTCTTATATTGCTTGTTATATTGCTGTTAACAAGCCCCTTTCCTTCGCAGACAGTGAGCTGTGAGGGCAGGGACCACATTCTTCACCCCATGCATCCATCGTCCCTGTATCNTGGTAAAGAATCCACCTGCCAATTCAGTTCAGGAGACACGGGCTTGATCCCTGATCCGGGAAGATCCCACACGCGTCAGAGCAACTTAGCCCCGGTGCCAGAACTCCTGAGCCGGAGCTCCAGAGCCTGGGTGCCGCGAGGACTGAGCTCATGCGCCGCAGCTGCCGAAACCTGTGCTTCACAGCAAGAGCAGCTGCTGCAGTGAGACAGTCCCCTCACCACAAGCAGAGAAAAGCCCACGCAGCGATGAAGAACCGGGGCAGCCGGGGATAAGTGAAATTATAAAAAAAAACGGTAAGGTAATACCGACAGAGGATGAGCTGGCTGGATGGCATCACCGACTCAGTGGACATGAGTCTGAGTAAACTCTGGGAGTTAGTGATGGATGGGGAGGCCTGGTGTGCTGCAGTACACGGGGTCGCAAAGAGTTGGACACGACCCAGCAACTAAACTGAACTAAAAAATGTTTATTGCACTATTGCCTATTGTAGAGAGACAGTTATATAAATTTCAATGTCCCAAATAGGAATCCATAAATTATACTATTTGACCATGATGATGTACTACATAACTATGATAAAAATAATTATGAATAGTATATGATACTATGAAAGTATCCTTAAATGTTTAGTAAAATTAAAATATGAGACCAAATCCTCTTGCCGATGATGACTGTGTACAGTGATATAGATAAAGAAAACAAGCTATAAGTAAATATGTAAAAATGAAATTAGCTGTGTCAGGGCATGAGATTAGAGGTGATTTACAGCACTTTTAAAATTCTTTATGGAATTGAAAGATTTTTTTCCATCACAAAAATAATATATGGTTTTTGAAGAGTATTTGAAAAATAGGAAAACAATCAGAATGAGGAAAACAAAATCTTCCCAAGTTGCAGAACTTACAGGAAATCACTACTGTAATATGTTTCTCATAGTAAAAATGTGAGGGCTACAAGTTCACGATACACTTCAGAAATTTAAGTGGACCATGTAACGATTCTATTTCACTCCTCTATAAGAAACAAGCATTAAAATAGCCACTATCAATGGTGGTGATAACTAATTTATTACAACCTGTTATGAATTCTGATAGATTTTCCAAGGGTTCCTTCCTTGCTACTTGTCTTTTGATACCTCTTCCCCACTCTCACTTCCTGACATCTTAAATATCATCCTAGAGTCTCCACTTTAGGCATGTGCTAGTTCTCAGGCATCGCCCTTAATTTCGCTAGAGTTTAGAATAATCACCTGAGCCCTGACACCCATGGCACGATTTTATTTTGCTATGTCCTTGGTGGGGACCTTTCTTCTGTTCTCTGCTGGGTGCTGCCATGTCCTCAAGATGCCAATAAGAACCCCAGATTAAAAAAAAAAAACTCCAGATGATATATGTTTTGCTCTAGACTTTTGCCTTTTCAAATAGTTTTTGTTTTTCTCTCATTATGACAGTAATACATGCTTATACTCCAGAAATTTCAAAAATTTGAATTTTAAATTAAATCATGCAGAATGAGAGACATTTGTTTATAGCTCTAACACTCAGGCAAATCCTATTAAATTTTGGCCTCTTCCCTTCTAAGATCTTTTCCTTTGCATCAACTGATGTTTAACATCAAAGTCAATTCCTCAGCACAGATTAGAAGTTGAATTGCTCGTTGCCATGAAAGGGGGAGCTTTATTTTGATAGCTCGAAAGCCTTCATTCAGCCTCATCTTATTACATGGAGTTTCATCTCGTGCTGCAGCCACACTGGATGACACACAGTTAGGTACTGTCTGAGCATTATTACCTGTGGCTGCTCTCCCAAGGGCCACCCTCTGCATGGCCCATTCTCCTTTCTTTTCTTTTTTTTTTCTTGGCTAGCAATCTGTGGATGCTCAATTTGCAGTGGACAGATGACTCTATACAGGGAGCACCAGAAAAGCAAGAAGCATCCCAAAATGAGAAGAAAGAGAAGAATGTCAGGATACTTATAATAAATCACTTACATTTCAGCATGCATAGAATTTTTGTGCCATGTTGAAAACTAGAATTCGATTTTGCAGTTTGCTTAACCACTTCAGTCATCTCAGACTCTTTGTGACCCTGTGGACTGTAGCCCACCAGGCTCCTCTGTCCATGGGATTCTCCAGGCAAGTATACTGGAATGGGTTGTCATGCCCTCCTCCAGGGGATCATTCACACCCAGGGATTGAAATGGGGTCTCCTATGTCTCCTACATTGGCAGGCAGGTTCTTTACAACTAGCGCCACCTGGGAAGCCCATTTGCAGTTGAGCAATTCCTATTTAATTTGAGTTATCTGAAGCAAAGAGAATGAGGGCAGAAGTGCAGAGTTTGAAACCTCAGATCCAGCTTTCCAACTACGAGCCTTTTGAGTCTTCTACATCTGGGAAATATAGCCTGACCCCCAAGACTGACTCTGCCCTGTCTCCTGTTCTGGGTACAAACTCTTATATTGCTTGTTATATTGCTGTTAACAAGCCCCTTTCCTTCGCAGACAGTGAGCTGTGAGGGCAGGGACCACATTCTTCACCCCATGCATCCATCGTCCCTGTATCTTCTCATCCAGGTCCCTGCTGCCCCCAGAACACTCAGGGACATGTTTGCTTTGTGAGGGAAGCATTTCCTTTTGACTTCAATAAAGTCTGGATGTAGGAAATTAGGACTGGACTTAGGCCTATCATTCGTTGGGTCCTTGTGTGTGGGATGGTGCACAAAGTTGAGCTGTACTTTAAGATATCACACTGATTGCATATACTGTGCTCATTTTAGAGATGCAGGAGCTGCAGCTCCCTGTGAGAAATGATGTAGGTGGGACCTTTAAAATGGGGCTGGAGCAGCCATCCTGGGAGAACTGCCTCACATCCTGTTTTCTGACCTGGTGAAATGGGCTGAATTGACAGCATCCCAAGAAGTCAGCAAGGATGAGAAAACCACTCGTTGAGGGGATTTATGAAAATGAATGTTTATCTTGTGGCCTTTTTGCCTGACTATCCAGTGGAGTGTGAATCTAGTTTTGCTTGTAAGCACCAAGTGACTCTTCTTAAAAACAACCTACCTCATCATCTTTCTTCTATTTTTTCCTTTTCATTAAAAATCCTGATTTCATCAGGTCTTCGATAATCAGGGTACTATCTGTGTTTCTACCCAAATTTTGTTGTTGCTCAGTTGTTAAGCCATGTCAGACTCTTTGCTATCCCATGGACTGCAGGATGGCAGGCTTCTCCATCCTTCACTATTTCCCAAAGTTTACTCAAATTCATGTCCATTGAATTGGCGATGCCATCTAACCATCTCATCCTCTGCTGCCCCCTTCTCCTTTTGCCTCTGTCTTTCTGAGCATCAGTCTTTTCCAGTGAGTTCATTTTTCACATCAAGTGGCCAAAGTATTGGAGCTTCAGCTTCAGCATCAGTTCTTCCAATGAATATTCAGGTTTGATTTCCTTTAGGATTGCCTGGTTCAATCTCCTTGCAGTCCAAGGGACCCTCAAGAGTCTTCTCCAGAACCACAATTCAAAAGCATTAATTGTTTGGTGCTCAGCCTTCTTTATGGTCCAACTCCCATATCCATATATGACTACTGGAAAAACCGTAGATTTGACTGTACAGATCTTTGTTGTCAAACTGATGTTTCTGCTTTTTTAATATGCTGTCTAGGTTTGTTATAATTTTCTTTCCAAGGAGCAATCTTTTTTTTAAAATTTATGGCTGCAGTCACCATCTGCAGTGATTTTGGAGCCCGTGAAAATAAAATCTGTCACTGCTTCCACTTTTCCCCTTCTATTTGCCATGAAGTGATGGGACCAGATCCAATGATCATAGTTTTTTGAAAGTTCAGTTTTATGCTGGCTTTTCCACTCTACTCTTTCACCCTTATCAAGAGGCTCTTTAGTTTCTCTTCACTTTCTGCCATTAGAATGGGATCATCTGCATATCTGAGGTTGTTGATAGTTCTCCTGGCAATCCTGATTCCAGCTTGTGATTCATTTAGCCCGGCATTTGGCATGATGTACTCTGCATATAAGTTAAATAAGCAGGGTAAATAAGCCTTGACGTACTCCTTTCCCAGTTTGGAACCAGTCAGTTCCATGTCTGGTTCTAACTGTTGCCTCTTGACCTGCACACAGGTTTCTCAGGAGACAAGCAAGATGATATGATATTCCCATCTTTTTAAGAATCTTCCTCAGTTTGTTGTGATCCACACAGTCAAAGTCTTTCGAGGAGTCAATGAAGCAGAAATAGATGTTTTTCTGGAATTCTCTTTCTTTCTTGGTGATCCAATGAATGTTGGCAATTTGATCTCTGGTTCCTCTGCCTTTTCTAAACCCAGTTTGTACATCTGCAAGTTCTCAGTTCACCTACTGTTGAAGTCTAGCTTGAAGGATTTTGAGCAGAACCTTGCTAGCATGCAAAATGAACACAACTGGATTCTAGTTTGAGCATTCTTTGGCATAGCCCTTCTTTGGGACTGGAATGAAAACTGATCTTTTCCAGTTCTGTGGCCACTGCTGAGTTTTCCAAATTTTCTGATGTAATGAGTGAAGCAATTTACCAGTATCATCTTTTAGGATTTGAAATAACTCAACTGGAATTCCATCACCTCCACTAACTTTGTCTGTAGTAACGCTGCCCAAGGCCCACTTGACTTCACACTCCAGGATGTCTGGCTCTAGGTGAGTGGCCACACCACTGTGGTTATCCAGGTCATTAAGACCATTTTTGTATAGTTCTTCTGTGTACTCTTGCCACCCCTTCTTAATCTCTTGTGCTTCTGTTAGGTCCTTACCATTTCTGTCTTTTATTGTGCCCATCCTTGTATGAAATGTCCCCTTCTCTTCTTGAAGAGATATCTAGTCTTTCCCATTCCATTTTGTTCTTCTGTTTCTTTGCATTGTTCAATTAAGAAGGCCTTCTTATCTTCTTTGCTGTTCTCTGGACTCTGCATTCAGCTGGGTGTATCTTTCCCTGTCACTCCTGCCTTTCACTTCTTTTCTTTCCTCAGCTCTTTCTAAAGGCTCCTCAGACAGCCACTTTAGCATTTTGCATTTCTTATTCTTTGGGATGGTTTTGGTCACTGCCTCCAATACAATGTTATCAGCCTCCATCCATATTTCTTCAGGCACTCTGTCTACTAGATCTAATCTCTTGAATCTATTCATCACTTCCACTGTATAATCATAAGGAATTTGATTTAGGTCATACCTGAGTGGCCTAGTGGTATTCCCTACTTTCTTCAATTTAAGGCTGAATTGTGCAATACGGAGCTCATAATCTGAGCCGTAGTCAGCTCCAGGTCTTGTTTTTGCTGACTGAATACAGCTTCTCCATCTTTGGCTGCAAAGAATATAATCAATCTGATTTCATTATTGACCATTATTGACCATCAGCTCCAGGTCTTGTTTTTGCTGACTGAATAGAGCTTCTCCATCTTTGGCTGCAAAGAATATAATCAATCTGATTTCATTATTGACCATTATTGACCAATGGTTCATGTGTAGAGTCATCTCTTGTGTTGTTGAAAAAGGGTGTTTACTATGATTAGTGTGTTCTCTTGACAAAATTTTGTTAGCTTTGGCCCTGCTTCATTTTGTACTCCAAGTCCAAATTTGCCTATTACTCCAGGTATTGCTTGACTTCTTACTTTCACAGTCCAGACTCCTATGATGAAAAGGACATTTTTTTTTTTTTGATGTTAGTTCTAGAAGGTCTTGTAGGTCTTCATATAACCTGTTGCCTTCAGCTTCATCAGCCTCAGTGGTTGGGGTGTAGACTTGGATTACTGTAACGTTGAATGGTTTGCCTTGGAAGCAAACCGAAGTCATTCTGTCTGTTAAAATGCTGCATTTCAGATTCTTATGTTCATATGAGGGCTACTCCATGTCTTCTAAGGGCTTCTTGCCCCAGTAGTAGATATAGTGGTCATCTGAATTAAATTCACCCATTCCTGTTCATTTTAGTTCACTGATTCCTAAGATGTCAATGTTCAATTTTGCCATCTCCTGCTTTACCATGTCAATTTACCTTGATTCATGGACCTAACATTCCAGGTTCCTATGCAATATTGTTCTTTACAACATTGGATTTTGCTTTCACCACCAAACACAGCCACAGCAGAGTGTCATTTCTGCTTTGGCCCAGCTGCTTCACTCTGGAGCGATTAGTAACTGCCCTCCAGTAGCGTGCTGGAAAGCTTCCTACCTGAGGGGGCTCATCTTCCAGTGTCATTTCCTTTTGCCTTTTAATCCTGCCCATGGGGTTCTCACAGCAAGAATGCTGGAGTGGTTTGCTATTCTCTACTCTAGTGGACTACGTTCTGTCAGAACTCTTTACTATGACCTTCAGTCTTGGGTAGCTCCTGATAGCATGGATCATAACTTCATTGAGTTATAGAAGACCCTTCACCACCACAAGGCTATGGTCCATGAAGGGGTACATACCTGAATACATGTACCCCAATTGCAATTCTTTGATCCCTTTTGTTTTCCTTTTTTTTTTTAAGGTTGACATCCAGAAGGTTAGATGACTTGTCAAGACACAGAGTAATTAAGGGTAAAGCAGTCCTTTGAAAATTGAGATCAAGTCTCCCTGTGCACCAATCTTCTGATTTTTTCCAGACTAAAAGTCCAAAGCTTCACCAGGCCTTCAGGATCCTGAGTGCTGGCCTCTCCTCTACCTTCTCATCAGCTCCCTCCAGGAGAGCTTTCTCCAGACCTGGGATTGCTCCCTGCACTTCACACCCTTGGCTCTCTTTGGGGATGCTCACTCCAGATGGCCTGGGAGCTCCCCCACTCCCGAGGCCTCTGTTTAGCCTCATGTCTCCAGGAGGACCACTCGGACCACCTTACCCAAGGCTTCCTGCTACCCCCTCCACTCATCTGTAGCTCCTTAGTCACCTTACCACCCCCCTTACCCCCCACAGCACTTGTCACCTTCCAACATACTACACAGTTTGTGTAGTTTGTGTCCATTATGTATCTTCCTGTGCTAAATTGCTTCAGTTGTGTCTGACTCCGTGTGATGCCATGGACCGTAGCCTGCCAGGCTCCTCTGTCCATGGGATTCTCCAGGCAAGAATACTGGAGTGGATTCCCTCCAGTGGATTCCCATGCCCTCCTCCAGGGGATTGTCTCTAACATCTCCTGCATTGGCAAGCATGCTATTTACCACTGGCGCCACCTGGGAAGCCTAGAGTGTAATCTTGTTCTCTGGTTATCTCAAGAGCGTGGGGGTGAAGGACAGGTTTAAGCATTCTAGTATTTACTGAGGCGACAAGTAAGGATGAGTGATACCTCCAACTCTGAAGTCTGACTGATCACAAAGTTTAGCTCACCAGCTAACCTCCGGATTTTTTTTTTTTTTGGATGATCTCTCATGACTAGATATACTTTTGAGATCCTACTGTGAAAAACAAAAAATCCAAGTTTTCCTCATAGCATTTAATTGCTATGCTACTGCTAAGTCGCTTCAGTCGTGTCCGACTCTGTGCGACCCCATAGACAGGAGCCCAACAGGCTCCCCTGTCCCTGGGATTCTCCAGGCAAGAACACTGGAGTGGGTTGCCATTTCCTTCTCCATTGTGTGAAAGCGAAAAGTGAAAGTGAAGTCGCTCAGTCGCATCCGACTTCTAGCGACCCCATGGACTGCAGCCTACCAGGCTCCTCCATCCATGGGATTTTCTAGGCAAGAGTACTGGAGTGGCTTTTAAAATAGGATTTTCTCCCAGTGATATACAAAAATATTTGAGGT
The DNA here is from genome assembly GCA_006408735.1 of Sylvicapra grimmia. Taxonomy (NCBI): domain Eukaryota; kingdom Metazoa; phylum Chordata; class Mammalia; order Artiodactyla; family Bovidae; genus Sylvicapra; species Sylvicapra grimmia. The sequence goes on along the minus strand of SJYH01008318.1, from coordinate 1,143 downwards.
AAAGTAAGTTCAAAGTAAAAGAATGAATAGCTTCTATAGTAGAACTCAGGAAATATCTGTTGAATCAATACTGTATACTGAGCTTTTGTTTTAGGTTGAAATGCAACCTGTCGGTGCACTTTAAATTCTTGAGTCTATAAATTTACAATCAGTAAATAACAGAAGAATTTTACAGTACAACAAGCAAGAGCACATCCTCTATATTCACGTAACAAAGAAGTCCATCCTTACTCACTTTCCTCTTCAAGAGCAATCTCTGGGAATGGAACGTTAATATATTACAGTGACACACACTGAGAATTCATGTGGCACCTATGGATCCTTACTTCCTTATGCTTTTCCAAATGTGATTTTTAACCCAGTGCTGTACAGTGTTAGTACTGTAGGGACAAAGTGGGAGCTTTCAGTCCTTTGACTATTGTTCACTCCATTCTGAATCCTTGGAGATTTGGAGTAAATAGCTGAGAAGTGAGATTTTATTAAGAATTAGGACATCATCTCACTGAATTCTGATAGAAATAAAACATAATGCTATAAGGATGTTGTTCCACTTGTGAACATATTCTCATAAAATTTTTTTCTAGGCTGTATAGTATTAGGAAAAAGTTTGAAAAAAGTTGCTTTTATTGAAAGAAGTTCCAGTATTCATATCTGTTGCCACTGACATATGTTGGTTTCAAAATAAACTATCCTTGTCCTATAAAGCAATATTCTNTGTTCCACTTGTGAACATATTCTCATAAAATTTTTTTCTAGGCTGTATAGTATTAGGAAAAAGTTTGAAAAAAGTTGCTTTTATTGAAAGAAGTTCCAGTATTCATATCTGTTGCCACTGACATATGTTGGTTTCAAAATAAACTATCCTTGTCCTATAAAGCAATATTCTAGTTAAAGAGCTGATTTTAATATTTTGGACAGGTAATTGCATTTTCCTATATATTTTTGTCAAAGTAGATGCAAATGCTGCTAGCACAATTGAAGATTATATATTGATAGAGAATACATAATTTAGTTGTGCTTGATGTTTGTTGTATTTTTTGGTGTTATAACATTCTCTATGTGGAGGGGAAAATTTGGGACCAAAAATAAAGTTGTAATACCCACAGCAGAAATGAAGAGATACATTCAAATACACTAGTAGAG
>SJYH01008316.1:18244-29371 GCA_006408735.1 Sylvicapra grimmia | reverse complement strand
AGTCGGTGATGCCACCCAACCCTCTCACCCTCTGTCAACCCCTTCTCCTCCTGCCTTCAGTTTTTCCCACCATCAGGGTCTTTTCCATTGAGTCCGCTCTTCACATCAGCCTGGTCAAAATATTGACGCTTCAGCTTTAGCATTGGTCCTTCCACTGAATATTCAGTGTCGATTTCCTTTAGAATTGACTGGTTTGATCTCCCTGCTGTCCAAGGGATCACCACAATTGGAAAACATTAATTCTTCAGCACTCAGCCTTCTTTATGGTCCAGCTCTCACATCCGCAGATGACTACTGGGAAAACCACAGCTTTGATTATACAGATCTTTATCAGCAAAATGATGTCTCTGCTTTAAATAGGCTATCTGGGTTTGTCATAGCTTTTCTTCCAAGGAATAAACATCATTTAATTTTGTGGCTTATTAAATGGGACAAAATGTCTCAAAATCATGAAAACAGTCGGTTGTTGTTCCATCGCTCAGCTGTGTCTGACTCTTTTCGGCCCCGTGGGCTGCAGCAGGCCAGGCCTGCCTGCCATCTGAGGTCCGCGGGTCATCCTGGTGCCGGTCTGGCGGGAGTGTGGGCGGTAGGTGTGCTCTGGGCCACAGACCGAGGGACAGGCCGGGACTGAGCTGCACCCCGAAGGCCTGGCGGGCTCAGCGGCTCCCAGCTGACCTTGCAGGTGGGCGGTCAGGGTGGCCTGTGCGGGTAGGGCCCGGGTCAGCCTCTGCACCTGGGGACATGTTCAAGCGCGGGTAAACCAGGGGACATAGGATGCCACTGGGACCAGGCCGTGGTCGGGAGCCTTCCCCAGGCCCACAGGCCACCGAGGCATCACTGGCAACTTACAGATGAGGAAGCAGAGTCACGGGCGGGAGGCTTAGACACGCCAGGGCCCTCGTCTCCGGCTCATGCTGCGCCAGCCCACACACTCCCTCTCCAACCCGGGGAACCTGGCACTGCTTGCCAGCTCCCCTCCCAGCCGCCCCACCATGGGGGGCCTGGGGCAGCTGCGGAGCCCAGCTTCTCAACGCTGCGGTACCAGTCCTTCTCAGGGGCCCGCAGTTGCTTGCGGCGGCCTCTGCTGCAGGACAGTACCCCACCCCCCACCCCGGCCATCAGGCTGTGGCTGGTCAGCAGCTGGTACTGCCCGGGTACACTGGGTGCCCGTGAACCTCGGGACGCAAATGGGACCTGAGAGCAGCGGGGCTGGGGGAGGTCTAACCTTCCCCAGCACCCCGCCCCCTCCTCTGCTGCATCTGGGCTGCTGGGGGTCCCCTCCCCGAGTCTCCTGGCACCGACCATGTCCCCCTGGCACCGACCATGTCCTCACCGTGAGGGAGTCCCCTTCCTCACGCTGGCACACGCTCTCCTGATGGCGTCCTCGCTGCCCCCTCCTCTGCTGTGTCTCAGGGCCCAGCACCAGAACCAGCCGTCACGACAGCCCACAGGCTGCTCTGCAGACTCTCCCAAGCTGTGCAGTGTGCGACCTGTGTACCGTGCCAGGGACCTCTGCCTGCAATCTGAGGCTGCTGGGCCCGATGTGAGTAAGTACAGTTTTAGTTTTCAAGAGCCTTGCCTCTCTGTAACCCCTTCAGAACATTGAAAGCAGAGTATCAACTCCTTCCCTGTATTTCTGTGTCAATAGTCCGGCTCCCCCAAGACAGTAGACACTCCTGGTCAAATCGAGGAATATGTGCGCAAGAAGCTGTCGGAGGCCCTCGTTCCAGGAACCATGATTCCCTGTCCCCGAGGCTCCTTTCTGGACGCGGAACCCGTCCTCTACACGGCTGGGGGTCCCTGAAGGTCTGGCCCTGCGACACTGCCCACCTCCCCTGGTGGGAGCGAGGCCTTCCTGGGCCAAGAGTGGCCGGTGCTCACCCGCCCTCCCCTTGTTCCGGACGCAGAACCAGAAGTCCTGGGTTCGGGGGCCGCTGGGCCCAAATGCTGGGCTGTTTGGGCAGTAGACGGAGCAGCGGAAGCTGAGCGGCTCAGACCTAAACACAGCCTAGAGGTCTGGGAGCAGACGGGGGACCAGGAACCAGGGCAGCGAGTGGTGGGCAGGGAGCCCACCCAGGAAGGCACTGGCCCTTGGTCTGGGAGCGCCGGGCTCTGGCCTCCCCGGGCAGGTCAGAGAGGTGCCTTCAAGCTGCACTGCCCAGCTGCTGCTGCTGCTAAGTCACTTCAGTCGTGTCCGACTCTGTGTGACCCCATAGACGGCAGCCCACCAGGCTCCCCCGTCCCTGGGATTCCCCAGGCAAGAACACTGGAGGGGGGTGCCATTTCTTCTCCCGGATGCACCTTAAATACAGCCTCCCCAGCCCCTCATCAGCCTCCCAAGTGAGATCTCTGAGAGTGGCCTGAGAGCTGGTGTTTTCAAGGCCTCGCAGGGTCTCCATCGCCCTAAGCGACATGGAGCCCCGGGGTACATGGCCATGCACGTGTGTGCGCTGTCACGTCCGACTCTCTGCGACCCCGCGGACTGTGGCCCACCGGGCTCCTCTGTCCACACAATTCCCCAGGCAAGAAAACGAATGGGTGGCCGTTTCCTCCTCCAGGGAATCTTCCCGACCCAGAGGCTGAACCCAAGTCTCCTGTCTCTCTTGTGCTGGCAGGTGGGTTCTTCACCACTGAGCCCCCGGGAAGGCCTGGCGGAGCTGTGCTTCCGCATTCTCACGTCCTCTCATCTCCACGGACAACGAGGCATGGGTCTGAGGCTCAGCTCCACTTCACAGATGAGGAGTCTGAGGGTCAGAGTGGGGCTGGGTTGACTGGTGAGCAGAGGCGAGATGTGGGCCCAGGGCTTCCAGATCTGGGCCCGGGAGCCTCTCTTTTCAGCGTGGCGCCTCCGAGAGACGGTGCCCCCGCCCACCAGACCACATTCTTCCCACAGGCTGGTGGCTCAGCCAACTGTTGTGAAAAGTCCCCCATCTGTGCGCGTTCGAGAAAACGAGGGCTGGGGCACACGTTCCCTCCTGATGCAACTGATTCATATTTACTCTTAAATTTGACTTGACTAGCATTTATTTAGTCTGATTGGAAAAGCACTACATGTTATTGAAGAAATGTGGAAATTCGGGCTGGGGATCAAGAAAATTCACAGTTAAACCTGTCACTCAGAAAGACCCCAACCTGATGCACTCCCTTCTGTGTGTTTATTTGTTTGCTTGCATGACTCACCCACTCTGTCACTCTTGCCGCGTTTTTAGTTGGCTTTCCATTGTAAGGCATGCATCTATCCGTTTTCATTTGTATTCACTGGACTCGTGAATGCTTATTGTATTCAGCTCCTATCTGTTTATTTGGATGCTTGCCTTTTACCCAGTTGGGAGCCACTTTGGGCTTCCTCCAGTGCCCCCTCTTTCCTAGAGCACTTGCTTGCTTTCTGGCTAATCTTCGCCCTCCCTGGAAGTAGCCACGCAGGGTGTCCTGGCTTCTTTCGGGAGGGTGGTAATTAGAAGCCAAGCTGTGGATCCCGAGTGTGCTCAGCACTGTCGGGAAGTCGCTGCTCCTAGCCCCTCTCTGCAGACAGGGCCAGTTCATGAGTTTTCCCACGTGGGCGTACAGAACACAGGCCTGTACCTATACACTTCATTGAGGGTTCATAGCTGGTAACTGCACTCCAGTGCCACACTGCAGGGGTCCTTCCTGAACTACAGTTCAGTAACTTTCCTGAACTACAGCTTGCACTCCAGAGGTGAGTAACTTGGCTCACGTGATCTCCAATATATTTATTCTTTTTCTCAAGCCTAGAATAGTCAGGAAACAGTTTCATAAATGAAACTGAGGGGGGAAACCTCCTAACTGGAGATCAACATTTGTTTTCAGGATGTGTGTGTGTGAGAATAGAGAAGGAGGAGGAGGGAGAAGAGGGGAGAGGTGGGTCAGGAAGAAGAGATAGAAGGGGGAGGAAACAGGAGAGAAGAGAATTTACATCCAGCACAGCGCAGATCTTAAAGCAAGATCTGATGAGTTCTGATGAACGAATGTACCCGTGTGGTCCCCACATCCGTCAAGACACGAGACATTTCCATCATCCCCGTGTTCCTCCTGCGCTCCCTCCAGTGAGCCCTAACGCTTGGCAATCACTATCTGGATCGCCGTCACCCTGGCTTAGCGCTGTCCGTCCTTGAACATGACTTAAACAGAAGGGTGCGGCATGCCCTGTGCTTAAAGAATCCACCTTACGAAGCAGGAGGTACAGGAGGTGTGGTGTTTGATCCCTGGGCTGGGAAGATCCCCTGGAGGAGGAAATGGCCACCCACCCCAGTATTCTCGCCTGGAAAATCCCACGGACAGAGGAGCCTGGCGGGCTACGGTCCACGGGGTCGGGAAGAGTCGGCCACGCCGGGTGAGCTGGCAGCAGGGTGCTGTGTCCCTGGGTCCTCTGGGCTGGCAAGACGAGGCTGAGACACACCCGCGCTGTTGCAAGGCCACTCGCTGATTCACTTGGCTGCTGAGCACAGCTCCATTGTATGCAAATATCACGGTTCTTTATCCCTTCTGCTGAAGGACGCCTGGAATGTTTCCCGGGTTTGGCTGTGGGGNCCTGGGTCCTCTGGGCTGGCAAGACGAGGCTGAGACACACCCGCGCTGTTGCAAGGCCACTCGCTGATTCACTTGGCTGCTGAGCACAGCTCCATTGTATGCAAATATCACGGTTCTTTATCCCTTCTGCTGAAGGACGCCTGGAATGTTTCCCGGGTTAGTACGGCTGCCTTCAACGCTCAAGCACAAGTCTGTTCGTGGGCGTCTGCTTTCACTTCTCTTGAGTAAGGAGAAATTTCCAGGCGGGAACGGCTGAATCAGAGGGTAGGTCCATGTTTAAGTGTATGAGAAACTGCCAAGCTGTCCCCAGTTTCCCCTCCCACCAGCAGCATGGAGCTTTCTGGTTGTTCCTCACCTTCAGCAACACCTTGTATTATCAGGCTTTCTCTTTCCAGTTATCCCAGGGGACGGGAAGCTTTATCTCACATCCTTGTGGTTTATGTTTGATGACCGGTGGTGTCGGGCACCTCTTCCTGTGGCGTATGGCCATTTGCCTTTTGTGTTTGCTAACATGTCTGTTACAGTGTTTTGCTTGTTTGGTTGTTCTCAGTCTATCTATTAATGATTTGTGGGACTTCTTCGTATATTCTGGATACAAGTAAGTCTTCTGACAGATATGTGGATTGCAAATACTTTATCGTAGTGTGTACCTTGCTTTTGTTGGATTCTTAATTACATATCTTGAAAACCAGAAGTTTTTATTTTTGCTGAAGTCAAATTTAACATTTTTTTTTTCATTTAGGGTTATAATATTTCTGTAGTCTCTTTAAGGAAGCTTTGCCTCTCCAAGGTCATAAAACCATTCTCACGTTTTCTGCTGCAAGTTCTATGCTTTTAGCTCCTGAGTTTACATACATGTTTAATCCATCTCATAATAATCTCTGTGAGTAATGCGGCCAAGGGATGGAGGCTCACTTTCCCCCCATTTATTTATCCAGTTGGTTCAACATCATTTGTTGATAATACTTTCCTTTTCACATTGAATTGCTGAGATATGCTATTCAAAAATCAGCCGATCGTGTCAATATGGGTCTATATCAGGGATTCCAGTTTTGTCCCATTGAATAGTTTCCCTCTACTTGTACCATAACACATTATAGTCAGTTACTGCAACTTTATAGACATTTTGAAATCAGCGTATTTCTCCAACCTCATTCTCTTTCAGAATTTCTTTTCCTATTCTTGGTTCTTTGGGGTGTTCAGTTGATCAGTCACGTCCAACTCTTTGCGACCCCATGGACTGTAGCCCACTAGACTCCTCTGTCAATGGAATTTTCCAGGCGAGAATGCTGAAGAGAGCTGCCATTTCCTGCTCCAGGGGTTGGTTCTTTGTGCTTCCAAGTAAATTGGAAAATTAACTTGACAATTTATACATACATTCTTCTGGGATTTTTACTGGGATGGCATTATATCTGTAGTTCAGTCTGGGTAGGATTGACCTCCTAACAACGTCGAGCCTTCCGCTCTGTGGTCTCATTATAGCTTTCTATTTATTTAGGTTGTCTTTATGTACTGTCAAAGATTTTTTAAAAATAAAAATAGCACTATTTTTCAGTTTATGGTGTAGAAGTCTTGTATAACTTTCAGTGAACCCCTAACCTATCTAAAATTTAATATTATAAATGAAACTTCTATTTAAATGTTATTTTCCCATTGTAAGTTGAAAACAGACATGATAATAAACTAATTTTGTGTGTATTGACATAAAATTGTGCATCTTACAAAGTTTACTGGTTAGTTCTAATAATTGTTTCTCAAATTCTTTACAATTTTCTATGTAAAAATTTATTGTTTGTGGTTAAATGGCCTTGTACTTCTCACCAAACTGTACGGCTTTTCTTTCTTTTCTAAGTTGTTCCTGAGATCCTTTTATCTGCTGTATGCTTAGTAATGTCCCTTTCATGTCTCCTAATTTTCATCATCTGTTTCTCTCTCTTCTCTTCCTCTGGGAAGGGATCTGCCTGTTTTGTTTATTTTTTCAAAAGAAAAAACTTCTGACTTTGTTTATTGCCTCCACTGTTTTTAAGATTTCATTTTTTCCTGCTTGTATCTTTTTTAATTTCTTCTTTCTATGGGTTTAAATTGTTCTTATTTTCCAGCTTTTTAAGGTGGAAATTTATTGGCAAACTCTCTACAAAGGGTCTGAGAAGATCTTTTGTCCTAACACCAAGTACGTGTTTCAGCTGCTCTGAACTGTGACACTGTGGGATTCTTTAAGGGGAGAGGTTGTATAAACATTACCTTCACCCACGTGGTTCTCTCCAAAGGTCAAGCCTCTCCGCTTTCCGATCATTTCTGTTTATCCTCAGATGTCTTCATATAGCTGCATTTTATGTTTTCTCTAAATTTGTATTTGTCATTTGCAGGAAGATAAGTCTGAGACAAGTTGCTTCTGATATCTTTCAATGTATATGTCATCCAACCTGACAGATAAAAACAGGAATAGTTTAATTTTGCATTTCTTTGGCTAAGTGTGGTTGGACACTTCTTCATAACTTTCAGTGGTTTGTAGTTCTGAAGAACCCTGTATGGATATTTGTAACACTGTACAGGAGGCAGTGACAAAAATCATCCCAAAGAAAAGGAAATGCAAGAAGGCAAAGTGGTTGTCTGAGGAGGCTTTACAGATAGCTGAGAAAAGAAGAGAAGCAAAAGGCAAAGGAGAAAGGGAAAGATATACTCAACTGAATGCAAAGTTCCAGAGAACACCAGGGACAGATAAGAAGGCCTACTTAAGTGAATAATGCAAAGAAATGGAGGAAAACAATAGAATGGGAAAGACTAGAGATCTCCTCAAGAAAATTGGAGATATCAAGGGAATATTTCATGCAAGGATGGGCTCAATAAAGGACAGAAATGGTAAGGACCTAACAGAAGCAGAAGAGGTTAAGAAGAGGTAGCAAGGATACACAGAACATCTGTATAAAAAAGTGTCCTAATGACCCAGATAATCATGATGCTGTGGTCACTTCCCTAGAGCCAGACATCTTCAAATGTGAAGTCAAGTGGGCCTCAGGAAGAATTATTACTAACAAGGCTGGTGGAAGTGACAGCATTCCAGCTGAGCTATTTAAAATTCTAAAAGATGATGCTGTTACAGTGCTGCAGTCAATATGCCAGCAGATTTGGAAAACTTAGCAGGGGCAATAGGACTGGAAGAGATCAGGTTTCATTCCGATCTCAAAGAAGAGCAATGTCAAAGAATGTTCAAAATACTGTATAATTGTGCTCAATACACATGCTAGCAAAGCTATGCTCAAAATTGTTTAAGTTAGGCTCAAAATTCTTCAAGCTAGGCTTCAGCAGTATGTGGGGAACTTTCAGATGTACAAATTGGGTTTAGAAAAGGAAGAGGAACCAATATCAAATGATCAATTTGTTGATCAAATTGCCACCATCCATTGGATCATAGAGAAAGCAAGAGAATTTGAGAAAAACATCTACTTCTGCTTCATTGACTATGCTGAAGACTTTGTGCAGATCACAACAAACTGGAAAATTCTTCAAGAGATGGGAATACCAGACCACCTTATTTGTCTCCTGAGAAACCTGTATGCAGGTCAAGAAGTGATAGAACTGGACATGGAACAATGGACATTTGAACAATGTTCAAAATTGGGAAAGGAGTACAAGGCTGTATTGTCACCCTGTTTATTTAATTTCTATGCAGGGTGCATCACACAAAATGCCAGGCTGGATGAATCACAAGCTGGAATCAAGATTGCCGAGAGAACAATCAACAACCTCAGATACGCAGATTGTTGCTGTTCAGTCCCTGAGTCACGTCCGACACTTTGGGACCCCATGGACTGCAGCACACCAGGCTTCCCTGTCCTGCACTCTCTCCCGGACTTTACTCAAACTCATGTCCATCGAGTCGGTGATGCCATCCAACAGTCTCATTGCCTGTCTCCCCCTTCTCCTCCTGCACTCAAACTTTCCCAGGATCAAGGTCTTTTCCAATGAATCTGCTCTTTGATTCAAGTGGCCAAAGTATTGGAGCTTCAACTTCAGCATCAGCCCTTCCAATGAATATTCAGAGTTGATTTCCTTTAGAATTGACTGGTTTGATCTCCTTGCAGTTCAAGGGCCTCTCGAGTCTCCTCCAGCACCACAATTTGAAAGCATCTGTTCTTCGGTGCTCAGCCTTTTTATGGTCCAGTTCTCACATCTGTACGTGACTAATGGAAAAACCACAATTTTGACTCTANAGTATTGGAGCTTCAACTTCAGCATCAGCCCTTCCAATGAATATTCAGAGTTGATTTCCTTTAGAATTGACTGGTTTGATCTCCTTGCAGTTCAAGGGCCTCTCGAGTCTCCTCCAGCACCACAATTTGAAAGCATCTGTTCTTCGGTGCTCAGCCTTTTTATGGTCCAGTTCTCACATCTGTACGTGACTAATGGAAAAACCACAACTTTGACTCTACAGACCTCTGTTGGCAAAGTGATATTTCTGCTTTTGAACACACGGTCTAGGTTTATCATTCTAATGGCAGACAGTGAAGAGGGACTAAAGAGCCTCTTGATGAGAATGAAAGAGGAGAGTGAAAGAGCTGGCTGAAAACTCAACATTCAAAACCCTAAGATCATGGCATCCAGTCCCCTCACTTCAGGCAAATAGATGGAGAAAAAGTGGAAGCAGTGACAGATTTTATTTTTCTTTGGCTCCAGTATCATTGCAGATGGTGACTGCAGCCATGAAATTAAAATACACCTGCTCCTTGGAAGGAAAGCTATGAGAAACCTGGACAGTGTATTAAAAAACAAAGACATCACTTGGCTGACAAAGGTTCATATAGTCAAAGCTACGGTTTTTCCAGTAGTCATGTATGGATGTGAGAGTTGAACCATAAAGAAGGCTGAGTGACAGTGAATTGATATTTTTGAGCTATGATGCTGGAGAAGACTCTTAAGAGTCCCTTAGACAGCAAGGAGATCAAACCAGTCAATCCTAAAGAAAATCCACCCTGAATATTCATTGGAAGGACTGATGCTGAAACTGAAGCTGCAATACTTTGATCACCTGATGGGAAGAGCCAGCTCATTGGAAAAGACTCTAATGCTGGAAAAGATTGAAGGCAAAAGGAGAAGGGGGTGGGAGGGAGTGAGATGGTTAGACAGCATCACTGACTTAATGGACATGAGTTTGAGCAAATTCCAGAAGATAGTGAAGGACAGGGGATCTTGGCGTGCTGCAGCCCATGGGGTCACAAAGAGTCGGACATAACTCAGTGACTGAGCAACAAGTCCTTTATTTATGAGTTGTCATTAGCCAGTTTTATTTGAGATGATAGGGTCTTTGTTGAGGACTTCTAATAGATCTTTCTCTGTGCACGGTATTTGTTATGAATATTTCCACAAAGTCATTTGCTTTTTAATTTTATTATGTTTTAATACACATAATTATTAAGTAGCTGCTGCTGCTGCTAAGTCGCTTCAGTCGTGTCTGACTGTGCGACCCCACAGACGGCATCCCACCAGGCTCCTCTGTCCCTGAGGTTCTCCAGACAAGAACACTGGAGTGGGTTGCCATTGCCTTCTCCAATGCATGCATGCATGCTAATTCACTTCAGTCTGTACGACTCTGTACGACCCCATGGACAGCAACCAGGCTCCTCTGTCCATGGGATTCTCTAGGGAAGAATACTGGAGTGGGTTGCCACGCCCTTCTCCATTAAGTAGCTACATCAGTTCAGTTCAGTTCAGTTGTTCGGTCGTGTCCAAATCTGCGGCCCCATGGACTGCAGCACGCCAGGCCTCCCTGTCCATCATCATCTCCCAGACTTCACTCAAACTCATGTCCATCGAGTCCGTGATGCCATCCAGCCATCTCATCCTCTGTCGTCCCCTTCTCCTCCTGCCTTCAGTCTTTCCCAGCATCAGGGTCTTTCCTAATGAGTCAGTTCTTCCTGTCAGGTGGCCACAGTATTGGAGTTTCAGCTTCAGCATCAGTCCTTCCAGTGACTATTCAGGGCTGATTTCCTTTCGGATGGACTGGCTGGATCTCCTTGCAGTACAAAGTAGCTACATAGAAAATGCTTTATGTATTTAAAAGCTTTTGCCATTTACTATTTTTATTGAAATACATTTAAAACTTTTTTGAATGATATTTCCACACTTATGTAGGTAATATTTGCAAGCCTATTAATGACCTGTACACTGCTAAATAATTGTATTATGTTAAATTATTCTTTCTCATGGTCAGCTTGATAGATTGTTGATGAAGCATGTGGCTGAATTTTATTTGTTAGTATTTCATTTTTTACTTTATGTGAATTTTTATATTTATAGCAGACTTTCCCAAAGGAAGCCCACCCCAAGAGATACCTCCAAGTAGAAATGGTTCTTTGGCTGGACAAATAAGATTGGGAAACACAGAGATCCTATTATTGCTCTTGTTAAAAGTCACAATGCACATTTGCAAGTTAAATATTTTGAAAAGTTCTGCATTTAAAAATTAAAAATTTAAAAATTATGTTGACCTTGGTAAACCCAACTGTTCTTTCCCTATATGATATAGTGGCACCTTTCTATGCAATTCCTAAGTAATAAAGTTTGAAGAACATATGGCGAGTT
>SJYH01008314.1:0-23524 GCA_006408735.1 Sylvicapra grimmia | reverse complement strand
ACAGAGACATGCAAACTGAGAGGGACACACACACTGAGAGACATACACATACAAAGGGAGAAACACACACACACACTAAGAACCTGGCACGTTCACAATGAGAGAGCCTCACTAACAGAGACACACTGTGAGAGAGAAAAACACTAGAGAGATATCTGAGAGAGACACACACTGAGAGTGAGGAAAACACACTGAGAGACACACATACTGAGAGACACACAGAGACAAGCAAACTGACTGGGACACACACACTGAAAGACATACTCATCCAGGAAGATACACACTCCCACTAAGTAACACTTTAGGGACCCAGATCATGTTTCATTTTCAATCACTGTAATACTTGCCTGTTCATTAATAATGTCAGACAATTCTTTCACCATGTCTCTGAAATTTGACGTGAGCTCTTCATGGTATTCAATCTGATCCTCTTTCAGTAACCGCTCATTTAGTTCCAGTGCAATGCTGCATGCTTGGATGAACTTCCTGTAGATGAAGATCAAAGATAAAGTGTTTGTTACTTATTACTCAAAAGTCTCACTGACCATTTAATATTTTCTTTAACCATGGTTTGCCTAGAAGGAAGATTAGAATCCCATATTTTCTCACTGTGTTTTTGCTAATGCCATAAGTCTGAAATATATTTTCTTTTCCATCTTTGCTTCTGGTTTCTTATCTCTTTCAAAAGCTAGCTCAAAATATATACCCTCTAGGAAGCCTACCTGCTCAGTCACTTACTTGATATGATATCAGCTATGGTTGTGCTCACAGTAGTTTATATCTGTAGATAATGTCATTTATTCAAAAATAAGTCTGAATTTGGCAATAAGGAGTTCATGATCTGAGTCACAGTCAGCTCCCAATCTTTGGAGGTCAGAAGGCACTGGACTTTAAAGAAAAAAACAGATGACAAGGAGGGATGAGAAGGGGAAATTGCAGCTCCTAAGCAGTCCAGGGAAAATAAAAAGTCAAATAAGCATCATTGTTGAAATGGCTCCAATATCTCTAAGTACAAATTACAATTATTGTTTTCCTCTAAGACTTCTGAATACATAGGAAATTATCAATAACAGGTTATCACTCTGCCTTGAACACAGTGATAAAAGCTGAGAGGATGCAGGCTAGTCTGTCTGCATGAATGTGTTGCATTGATTCCCTTTTTGCCAGTTGCAAACTCCAAGCATGGAATAAATATATTCACTGAGAAACCAGAAGAACGAAAAAACAAAAGAAAGAAAGAAACAGAGAAAGAGAGAAAGAAAGAAAGAAAGAATTGTAGTTATTGTAGGTGGTGATGGATGGTTTGTGACCTCCAAATATCTGGGGGATATTCACCTGAGGATCATCTGTAACTGCTGGGACCCACCAGCCCATGTCCCCTGCATCCATCCTGCCATTGAATTCAACTAGTCGTGTCCTGTAAAAACATCTTAATTCCTGCTAATCAAATACTACTAAGCTGAAATAGGCAAATAACATTTGTTTACTGTTTGTTTCCCACATTGACAATAGTTCATCATTTTGTGCAGGGGGAGGTCATACCCATATGAACATGATCTCCCCCCCAAGAAGACCCTTGCCTTCCCATCAAGAAGGAGAGAGGCCAGGTTCTCTGTTCTGGTGAAACAGGCCCCTCCACCCCACATCCCTCCACCTGCCACCTCTGCCCTTGGGAATGACTGCCTTATCTCTCCCCAGGTTCCTGAAGACACCCCTGGGGACCCTGTCAATCACCAACTGCCTGATTTTGGAGTGAGACCTGACGTACCTGTCGCATGCCCAAGCACCAGTCTACTGAAGGACCTGGGTCTCAGCGGGGTCAACCTGGCCAGCTTCAGTTTGGAGCCCCTGCAGGTCCTTATTGAGAGAACCTCAGCCACTCTGCAGGACCTGGGCCTGGGCAAGTGTGGCATCATGGACTCCCCGTTCGGGTCCTCCTGTCCTCCCTGAGCCACTGCTCCCAGTTCACCACCTTCAGCTTCTGCAGCAACCCCACCTGCATGGCAATGCTGGAGAGCCTGCTGCATCGCACCATGGGGTTGAGCAAGCTGAGCCACATGCTGTATCCTACAACCCTGGAGAGCTATGAGGATGTTCACAGCACCCTGCACCTTGGCCTCCTGTCTCAGCTGCATGCCCGCTTCAAGTAGCTTCTGTGCAAGTCTGGGTGGCCCAGCATGGTCTTGTTCAGCATCAACCCCTGTCCACACTGTGGTGACCAGGTCTTCTACGACACTGAGCAGATCCTGTGCCCCTGTTACATGCCTGCCTAGCACAACTGACTTTGTCAGAGTTGCAGGCTTTGTTCTCGGCACTGGGATACTGCCACCAAGACCTCACTGCATCTAGAAGGAACACAAACCACAGTTTCAGATGACTGTTCAGTGCATGCAGAAAAAGGAAAGGTGATTTAGAGTAGACTGGGGAGGAGGAGGGGTGCTGGGGTCCAGTCCCCGCAGGATCCAGGGAAACCTGAAGGAGAAATGGTGTTGGTGAATGAATGAATGAGAGAGGAATAGAGGAGAGAAAGAGGCTGATAGTCCTTGATTTACATAGAAAGCCAATAAAACTCTGAGACAAGGAGTTTGCCTTGTTCACGAAAGCCATAGGGGCCCTCCCGGTCTCCCAAGGGAGTGAAGACACAGAACGTTTTACCCTTCAGGTCTTAGAAACCCGAGCAGATAAGTGAATGCAGGGAGCCTATATGCTCAGGGGATCAGCCTGAAAAAGAAAGTAAGAGAGAAAAAAAGACACGGAGTGACCNCCTACTGAAGGACCTGGGTCTTGGCGGGGTCAACCTGGCCAGCTTCAGTTTGGAGCCCCTGCAGGTCCTTATTGAGAGAACCTCAGCCACTCTGCAGGACCTGGACCTGGGCACATGGGCATCATGGACTCCCCGTTCGGGTCCTCCTATCCTCCCTGAGCCACTGCTCCCAGTTCACCACCTTCAGCTTCTGCAGCAACCCCACCTGCATGGCCATGCTGGAGAGCCTGCTGCACCACACCGTTGGGCTGAGCAAGCTGAGCCACGTGCTGTATCCTGCAACCCTGGAGAGCTATGAGGATGTTCACAGCACCCTGCACCTTGGCCTCCTGTCTCAGCTGCACGCCTGCTTCAAGCAGCTTCTGTGCAAGTCTGGGTGGCCCAGCATGGTCTGGTTCAGCAACAACCCCTGTCCACACTGTGGTGACCAGGTCTTCTATGACATCGAGCCGATCCTGTGCCCCTGTTACATGCCTGGCTAGCACAGCTGACTTTGTCAGAGTTGCGGGCTTTGTCCTCGGCACTGGGGCACTGCCACCTAGACCTCACTGCATATAGAAGGAACACAAACCACAGTTTCAGACAACTGTTCAGTGCATGCAGGAAAAGGAAAGGTGATTTAGAGTAGACTGGGGAGGAGGAGGGGTGCTGGGGTCTAGTCCCCACAGGATCCAGGGAAACTCGAAGGAGAAATGGTGTTGGTGAATGAATGAATGAGAGAGGAATAGAGAAGAGAAAGAGGCTGATATTCCTTGATTTACATAGAAAGCCAATAAAACTCTGAGACAAGGAGTTTGCCTTGTTCACGAAAGCCACAAGGGCCCTCCCGGTCTCCCAAGGGAGTGAAGACACAGAACGTTTTACCCTTCAGGTCTTAGAAACCCGAGCAGATAAGTGAATGCAGGGAGCCTATATGCTCAAGGGATCAGCCTGAAAAAGAAAGTAAGAGAGAAAAAAAGACACGGAGTGACCAAGCTTTTTCAAGGGAGGCCCATTTTTTTTTTTTTTTCCAAAAAGTCCTTTTATACTTGTACATGGAGGGAAATGAAAGATGCAAGGTCATACAGAGTCAGCCCAAACATTCCAGCAGTTTTTTCCTTATCAAAACCAGGATTTTTTTCTGCAAACCTTTCCCACAAATGCTGTTGTGTACATTATCTTCTGGCCTTGGAGGCCTGTGAACATTTTATGACCCTCTTTTGATAAAGGCTCCTCAACCAGAAAACTTATTTTCCCTCAAAGTGTTTTTTCTTTATATTTCTAATCTATGTCAGGCTCAGAAAATGCCAAAACAGAGTTACGTTCCTCACAGACCAAAGGTTCAGTGAGTTACAAGAAAGAACCAATTAGCTCAAAGATCTGATATGGTTAAGTTCAAGCCTACACTTGGTTTTCTTACATTCCAACTATGTTAACTAACGCACTCCCAGGTGCACAGTGGATAAGAGACGTGGGAACTTAGCAACAAGCATTGGCCCTATAATGAAATCCTATACCAGCACTACTCTAATAACTTTTAAGTCTTTGTAAGGCTCTATGTTTTAGGCTTCCCATGCCTCTCACAGTTGGGAGGCTGTGAACAATCATATGCATACTTGTAAAAGTCTGGAAAACTGTCAGGCAAGTCAGAGAGCCATGAGAGGGGTTTGAGCTGAGACATTTCTTTTATATGCGGGAGACTATTAACTGGAGCTCTAAGTTAACTTTTTCCAGAGAAAGGTGGTCGGGGATAGCCCCCCTGTCATTTCAGAAGAACAGCATAATGCAGTAAAGCATAATGCAGTAAAGCAGACAGACTCTGGTTTTGGGGGTAGGTGCTCGAGAAAGCCCAGGGGGGTTTTCTCGAGGCCTGATCTCACCTTTGCATTTTGTCAGGCTCCTTTCCTCATGACCTTTGGCATGTGTGGGATTCCCCACCCTGGCTCCTGGCAGAGGGGTTGGTAGGATTTTTGGAGAGGTGTGTTCCTATGTCACGAGTGAAATGACAAAGAGACACACACACACACAAAAGACAGACAAAGACACAACCCAGGCAGGAGGAAAAATCTGCACAAGCCTTCCTTGCGGTTTATTTGTATAGCCCCGTTTTGGGAAGCAATCCAAGAAGCAACGCATTGCATTCTTTTACCATATAAGTACATACAGGATAAGAGCAAGCACGATTACTGCAGAGAAGGGGAAAGTAACCTTGACATGATTACCAAGAAGCCTGCCTAGAACTCCAGCTTCCTCCTATTCCAGGGAGGGCCTGATACCCCATATGCGGGCGGATCATTTAACAAAGGAGTTTATGTGCAGGCTTCTTGGCAGGACTTCCTGTGTGCAGGCAAGTCTGGTCCAAGCAGAGAGTCCCATTTGCAAGCACATCTCTGCTTCCATATCCAATCCATTCCCAGGTCACTGTTGGTCTCCCACATCTCCCCCTTATTTCTTAGATGTAGCAGCAAGTTGTAAGGCGGCTTGGAGGCGTTGTTTCTTCTTATTTAGTTGTTGCCCTTGGCACCAGCACTGGAAGACTAAAAAAATAATACAGCATAAAAACAATATGAGTGCAGTGTTCCCAAAAGTAGTTCCAATAAGTGTGGATACATGCCCAAGAGGATTTAAATTATTCAGTTCTTCTTGTGAACCCTGTAACAAATCAGACTCAGAAATGCCAGGCAAGGTTCTGTTGAAAGTAGATAATATCTGCTGTTCTAATTTCATAATTTCTGCAGTAAGGTTCTGATGCCCTATTAATGATCACTTTACCTTCTCCCATCCTTCATTCAAATTGAATGGTACCAGGGTGATGCATATTTGGGAATAGTAGTGGACAAGACAGTTAATTGATCTCCAAGCCAAGAAACAGTGTGTTGAAGATTGTGGACATCGGTTGCAAGCTGGGCATCTAAATCTCATTGTTGTTGCCATAACAGATGAGAGTCCTATGCCAACTTCAAACAAAATCAGCGGTCTGGATTCCTTGTTGTAAGGCAAGTCCAGCCACTGCAGCCGTCGCAGTAACTGAGGCGATGGAAAAAACAGAGGCTGTGATGATTCCCAGCATCCGACGAGATCGATGATGCAAGGTTTGCCCAGCAGTTACCAGATGAGAAACAGCAAAAGAGTCCAACCATGGTCTTGTCAAATTTACAGGTAGCCATACTTCGGTTCTAGCTTTAACAATCAATAATGAGTTAGTGTTATTGCCTTGTTTTTCAAATCGGTCCCACCAAGATCTATTTATACATTGAGTCAAATTGCAACACACACAGGATATAGTTCCCAAAGTTTCATTCCAGGTCCAGTTCCCATACAATAGTGCAAATGGATATGTCACACAAGCCATAGCAGAATAAGACTTCTTAGCATGCAAATTAACATGAAATGGGCCCGACGCATCTGTAATATTCAGAGTATAATTCCCCGACCATATGGTGAGATTTCCAGAAACAGCCCATAATTTCCAAATGTCCCCTTGAATAGTGGATGCCCTTGTAATTGAAACTGAGGAGGGACCAGTGCAAGCTGTTGCCATTTAACCGTTTCATTGCCATTACCCATCAAGGTGCTATTGATATGATGCCATTTGAGGGATCTGTTAGACCAATTTTCTAAAAAATGCCCATGATCTGGACTCCAGTCCATGATAACAAAGCCAGAGTAATTCATAACCTTAAAGGGTTGATGGCCTCGGCAATGGCCCCACTCTAAAGATTCTAGGGAAGGAACAAAAAAGTTAGAAGGCCATAGGGACATGGGTACATCAGGATGACGATCCACTGGAGTCATTGAAGTATTAAAGCCTCTAGTGGAGACAAGCACAGTGAAAGTAGCAAAATGATAATCATTATATTTTACCTGCCATGTATTATAAGAATGATGAGAATTCACTTTGGTAGACAAAGTAAAGGGATGTCCCCCTATACACAAGGGTATGCCTTCTGCTGCAAGAGTAACGTTACGTCTATTATATTGATTGGTATGATGATGCAATTGCTCTATCCCCCCACAAGCCGGTGGGGGAAAGAAGGCAGTCTCATTAGTGCATACTTGTACTTCAGGTTCTCCCCAAGAGACGGCTCTTACGAGAGGGGGATAAGGGACATAAGCCCAATACGTGTGTTCTGTTCCTTGCTCACACATTACCTGACAGATAACCACAGGAATCATAGCCAACAACAAATTGGTAGGATTGAGAGGTTGACCAGCATTGACAAGTGTTTTCTCAGCTTCCTGGGTGAGCTTTTTCAGTTGTCCCCATGTTGGAGAGGATGCAGAGCGAGTAGAGAACGTGAATCTCCGTTGAGCTGAGAGTTCTTCAAACTTTTGTATAAAACGGTCATCCATTGTGAATTTTAATGAATCGAGTTGGAGCCCAAANGGATAAGGGACATAAGCCCAATAGGTGTGTTCTGTTGCTTGCACATACATTACCTGACAGGTAACCACAGCCATCATAGCCAACAACAAACTGGTAGGATTGAGAGGCTGACCAGCATTGACGAGGGTTTTCTCAGCTTCCTGGGTGAGCTTTTTCAGTTGTCCCCATGTTGGAGGGGATGCAGAGCGAGTAGAGAAGGTGAAGCTCCATTGAGTTGAGAGTTCTTCAAACTTTCGTATAAAACGGTTATCCATTGTGAATTTTAATGAATCGAGTTGGAGCCCCAAACCTGGAATTATCAATAGATATGAAAGCATGTCCTTGCCCCAAATATATTAATGACGCTGGGATCCAACCCTTTTCTTTATCTTTATACAAAATATGTGTATCTAAAGTCTTCTTTTCTTCTTTTATTTTTGGAAATGTAATTCTGCCACTGACAAATTCTTATCACTCCATATATTTAAAAAATTTAAAGTGAGTAAAGTTTTATTCAGAATATNAAGAGTTGACTCATTGGCTAAGACTCTGACGCTGGGAGGGATTGGGGGCAGGAGGAGAAGGGGACGACCGAGGATGAGATGGCTGGATGGGATCACGGACTCGATGGACGTCAGTCTGAGTGAACTCGGGGAGATGGTGATGAAAAGGGAGGCCTGGCGTGCTGTGATTCATGGGGTCGCAAAGAGTCAGACATGACTGAGCGACTGAACTGAAATGAACTGAGGTTGGTAATAACTTTCCTTCCAGGCAGTAAGTGTCTTTTAATTTCATGGCTTCAATCACCATTTGCAGTGATTTTGGAACCCAAAAAACTAAAGTTAGCCACTGTTTCCCCATCTATTTGCATGAAGTGATGGGACAAGATGCCATGATATAAGTTTTCTCAATGTTGAGCTTTAAGCCAACATTTTCACTCTCCTCTTTCCCTTTCTTCAAGAGGCTCTTTAGTTCTCCTTCACTTTTTGCCATAAGGGTGGTGTCATCTTCGTATCTGAGGTTATTGATATTTCTCCCAGCAATCTTGATTCCAGCTTGTGCTTCCTCCAGCCCAGCTTTTCTTAAGATGTACTCTGCATATAAGTCAAATAAGCAGTGTGACAGTATACAGCCTTGACGTACTCCTTTTCCTATTTGGAACCATTCTGTTGTTCCTTGTGCAGTTCTAACTGTTGCTTCCTGACCTGCATACANAAATAAGCAGTGTGACAGTATACAGCCTTGACGTACTCCTTTTCCTATTTGGAACCATTCTGTTGTTCCTTGTGCAGTTCTAACTGTTGCTTCCTGACCTGCATACAGGTTTTCAAGAGGCAGGTCAGGTGGTCTGGTATTGCCAGTGCATTCAGAATTTTCTACAGTTTATTATGATACATTCAGTCAAATGTTTTGACACAATCAATAACGCAGAAATAGAGGTTTTTCAGGAACTCTCTTGCCTTTTTGATGATCCAGGGGATATTGACAATTTGATCTCTTGTTCCTCTGCCTTTTCTAAATCCAGCTTGAACATCTGGAAGTTCATGTTCATGTATTGCTGAAGCTTGGCTTGTAGAATTTTGAGCATTACTTTACTAGTATGTGTTCAGTTCAATTCAGTTCAGTCGCTCAGTCGTGTCCGACTCTTTGTGACTCCATGAATCACAGCACGCCAGGCCTCCCTGTTCATCACCGTCTCCCGGAGTTCACTCAGACTCACGTCCATCGAGTCCGTGATGCCATCCAGCCATCTCATCCTTGGTCGTCCCCTTCTCCTCCTGACCCCAATCCCTCCCAGCATCAGAGTCTTTTCCAATGAGTCAACTCTTCGCATGAGGTGGCCAAAGTACTGGAGGTTCAGCTTTAGCATCATTGCTTCCAAAGAAATCCCAGGGCTGATCTCCTTCAGAATGGACTGGTTGGATCTCCTTGAGATGAGTGCAATTGTGCGGTAGTTTGAGCATTCTTTGGCATTTCCTTTCATTGGGATTGGAATGAAAACTGACCTTTTCCAGTCCTGTGGCCACTGCTGTTTTCCAAATTTGCTGTCACATTGAGTGCAGCACTTTCACAGCATCATCTTTCAGGGTTTGAAATAACTCAACTGGAATTCCATCACCTCCACTAGCTTTGTTTGTAGAGATGCTTTCTAAGGCCCACTTGATTTCACATTCCAGTATGTCTGGCTTTAGGTGAGTGATCAAACCATCGTTGATTATCTGGGTCGTGAAGATCTTTTTTGTACAGGTCTTCTGTGTATTCTTGCCACTTCTTCATATCTTCTGCTTCTGTTAAGTCCTTGCAATTTATGTCCTTTATTGAGCCCATCTTTGCTTGAAATGCTCCCTTGGTATCTCTAATTTTCTTGAAGAAATCTTTAGTCTTTCTGATTATATTGTTTTCCTGTATTTTTTTCCATTGATCCCTGAGAAGACTTTCTTAACTCTCCTTGTTATTCTTTGAAACTCTGCATTCAAATAGGTATATCTTTCCTTTTCTCTTTTCTTTTTTCCTTCTCTTCTTTTCACAGCTATTTGTAAGGCCTCCTCAAGCAGCCATATTGATTTCTGAAATTCTTTTTCTTGGGGATGGTGTTACGAGCGAAATGACAAAGAGACACTCACACACAAAAGACAGACAAAGACATAACTCCGGCCAGGGGAAAAAAATCTGCACAAGCCCCCCTTGCGGTTTATTTTTATAGTCCCGTTTTGGGAAGCAATCCAAGAAGCAAAGCGCTGCATTCTTTTACCATATAAGTACATACAGGATAAGAGCAAGCACAATTACAGCAGAGAAGGGGGAAGTGACCTTGACATGTTTACTAAGAAGCCTGCCCAGAACTCCAGCTTCCTCCTACTCATCAGGGAGGGCCTGATACCTCGTATGCGAGTGGATCATTAACTTCGGAGTTTGTGTACAGACTTCTTGGCAGGACTTCCTGCCTGCAGGCAAGTCCTGTCCAAGCAGAGAGTCTTGCTTGCCACTACATCTCCACTTCCTTATCCAATCCATTCCTGGGTTGATCTCCCACATCTCCCCCTTATTTCTTAGATATAGTAGCAAGTTGTAAGGCAGCTTGGAGGCATTGTTTCTCCTTTTTCAGTTGTTTCCTTCTGTGCCAGCACGGGAAGACTAAAAAAATAACACAGCATAAAAGAAATATAAGTGCAGTGTTCCCAAAAGTAGTTCCAATAAGTGTGGATACATGCCCGAGAGGATTTAAATTATTCAGTCCTTCTTGTAAACCTTGTGGCAAATCAGATTCAGAAATGCCAGACAAGGTTCTACTGAAAGTAGTTAATATCTGCTGTTCTAATTTAATAATTTCTGCAGTAAGGTTCTGATGCCCTATTAATGATCGCTTTACCTTCTCCCACCCTTCACTCAAATTGAATGGTACCAGGGTGATGCATATTGGGAAGAGTTCCAGTCACATTTTAATATGCTTCTAGTGGACAAGACAGTTAATTGATCTCCAAGCCAAGAAACAGTGTGTTGAAGATTGTGGACATTGGTCACAAGCTGGGCATCTAAATCTCGTTGTTGCCATAACAGATGAGAGTCCTTATGCCAACTTTGAACAAAATCAGTGGTCTGGATTCCTTGTTGTAAAGCAAGTCCAGCCACCGTGGCCATTGCAGTAACTGAGGTGATGGCAAGAACAGAGGCTATGATGATTCCCAGCATCCAGAGAGATCAATGAAGCAAGGTTTGCACAGCAGTTACCAGATGAGAAACAGCAAGAGTCCGACCATGGTCTTGTCAAATTTACAGGTAGCCATACTTCGGTTCTAGCTTTAACAATCAATAATGAGTTAGTGTTATTGCCTTGTTTTTCAAATTGGTCCCACCAAGATCTATTTATACATTGAGTCAAATTGCAACACACACAGGATATAGTTCCCAAAGTTTCATTCCAGGTCCAGTTCCCATACAATAGTGCAAATGGATATGTCACACAAGCCATAGCAGAATAAGACTTATTAACATGCAAATTAACATGAAATGGGCCCAACACATCTGTAATATTCAGAGTATAATTCCCCAACCATATGATGAGATTTCCAGAAACAGCCCATAATTTCCGAATGTCCCCTTGAATATGTGGATGCCCTTGTAATTGAAATTGAGGAGGAACCAGTGCAAACTGTTGTCATTTAACCATTTCATTGCCATTATCCATCAAGGTGCTATTGATACGATGCCATTTGAGGGATCTATTAGACCACTTTTCTAAAAACTGCCCATGATCTGGACTCCAGTCCATGATAACAAAACCAGAGTAATTCATAACCTTAAAGGGTTGATGGCCTCGGCAATGCTCCCACTCTAGAGATTCTAGGAAGGAACAAAAAAGTTAGAAAGGCGTAGGGACATGGGTACATCAGGATGGCGATCCATTGGAGTTGTTGAAGTATTAAACCCTCTAGCGGAGACAAGCACAGTGAAAGTAGCAAAATGATAATCATTATATTTTACCCCCCATGTATTATAAGAATGATGAGAATATACTTTGGTAGACAAACAAAAGGGATGTTCCCCTATATACAAGGAAATGCCCTCTGCTGCAAGAGTAACGTTACTTATATTGATTGGTATGATGATGCAATTGCTTTATCCCCCCACAAGCCAGTGGGGGAAAGAAGGCAGTTTCATTAGTGCATAGTTGTACTTCAGGTTCTCCCCAAGAAACGGCTCTTATGAGAGGGGGATTAGGGACATAAGCCCAATAGCTGTGTTCTGTTGCTTGCACATACATTACCTGACAGGTGACCACAGCCATCATAGCCAACAACAAATTGGTAGGATTGAGAGATTGACCAGCATTGACGAGGGTTTTCTCAGCTTCCTGGGTGAGCTTTTTCAGTTGTCCCCATGTTGGAGGAAATGCAGAGCGAGTAGGGAAGGTGAAGCTCCATTGGGCTGAGAGTTCTTCAAACTTTCGTACAAAACGGTCATCCATTGTGAATTTTAATCAATCGAGTCGGAGACCAAAACCTGGAATGATCAATAGATATGAAAGCATGTCCTCACCCCAAATATATTAATGACACTGGGATCCAACCCTTTTCTTTATCTTTATACCAAATGGGTGTATCTAAAATCTTCTTGTCTTCTTTTCTCTTTTGGAAATGTAATTCTGCCACTGACAAATTCTTATCACTCCATATATTTAAAAAATTTAAAGTGAGTTAAGTTTTATTCAGAATATCTTTAGGTTTTATAAATCTTTTTTGCTCCCCCTTTTTTAATTTTTCGAGATAGTCACGTAGGGTATGATTAGCTTTTTTAATTATAGCTTGTCCTTGACTATTGTATGGAATCCCAAAAGTATGAGTTATATGATATTGAGAAAGAAATTGGGCTAGTTTCACAGATTGGTAAGCAGGTGCGTTATCAGTTTTTAATTCAAGTGGCATTCCCATCATTGCAAAACTAGATAATAAATGAGTAATGACAGCATCAGCTTTCTCAGAGTGTAAGGCAGTAGCCCATTGAAAATGTGTGTATGTGTCTATAGTGTGGTGGACATATTTCTGTCGGCCAAAAGAATGGATGTAAAGGGCATCCATTTGCCATATCTGATTAATTTGATGGCTTCTCATGTTGACATCTGACGAGGTGAATGGCAACACAAAGAGTGTGCATATAGAGCAAGAACAGACAATGTTCTGAGCTTGTTTGCAAGTAATCGCATGAGATTTTTACAACCCTTTGGAATTAGTATGTTGCAAGTATGTTCTTGCTTTGCTGCTTCTATAGGATAAAGTAAGGCATCAATTGTAGCATTTCCAAATGATAAAGGTCCAGGAAGGGTGGAATGTGCACGGATATAAGTAAAGAAAATTAGCTCTGAGCGCTGTAAGAGTAGCTGTTGTACTTGATGAAATAATTTATCAACTGGTGTTTTAAGTGTCAACGTAAGAGAGACATAAGGAAGCTGAAAGCAAGAGAGAACAGCATATCGAGAATCTGAAACAATGTTAATAGGAAGCTGATAAAAATCCTGCAAAGCTAGGGAAATAGCCCATAATTCAGCAGGCTGTATGGAAGAAAAGGGGTGAGGGAGAACTTTGAAGCTCTCCGGGGTCCAGTGTCCAGCTGTATTTTTGTTTGCATCGGTAAAAATAGTAGGTCCCGTAACTGGAGTATCGAAAATTGGGGAGTGAGATATCATATGGTTAGATGGAAGAAAATCAATCAGCTTAGAGGAAGGATAATGATTAGAAAATGAACCAGAATATGGAGCGAGAGAAATTTGCCAATTTTCATTAAATTGTAGACAACGAGATATTTGAGCATTTGTAAATTGAGTCACAATTTGATAGGGTTCATGTCCTGATAATTGTAGAACACGATGGCGACCTTTCTGTATAAGAAATGCCAACTTATCCATATAAGTAGTCAATTTCCTGGAGAAACTGTTAGGTAAGAAAACCCATTCTAGTAGTCCTTCTTCCTGAGCTATTACCCCAGATGGAGAATAGGGAGTGTGGAATATAATAAAGGAAATGGGCTGAGATGGATGTAAGTAAGTTAAAAATGTTGCTGTTCCACAAATTGGACCTCCTTCAAAGCTGAGGGGGCCAGTGTCCGAGAGCTGTCTAAAGCTGTGGCCCTTCTAATGTGGAAAACAGATGCCACAATTGGTAAGTAGGAATTCCAAGTACAGGGCGTAGCCAGTTGATATCTCCTAGTAATTTTTGAAAAGCATTTAAGGTTTTCAAATGATCTCTTCGGATTTGTAGTTTTGGGGGTTTAATTCATTGTTGTTCTAATATGGTTCCTAAATAGGAGAAAGGGAAGTCTTTTTGGATCTTTTCTGGAGTTATTAGTGAATTATATTCTTTTAATGCCNACAGGGTGTAGCCAGTTGATATCTCCTAGTAATTTTTGAAAATCATTTAAGGTTTTCAAATGATCTCTTCGGATTTGTAGTTTTTGGGGTTTAATTCATTGTTGTTCCAATATGGTTCCTAAATAGGAGAAAGGGAAGTCTTTTTGGATCTTTTCTGGAGCTATTAGTGAATTATATTCTTTTAACACCTTTGTACCTTTAAAAAGAAATCACTGTGCTCAACAACAGTGGGAGTGGCCAATAAGAGATCATCCATATAATGATATAAAATGTAATTGGGGCATTCTTTGCGAATATTCTGCAAGGAACGAGTGACAAAGTCTTGGCACAAAGTAGGACTATTGACCATTCCTTGTGGCAAGACTATCCATTGATAACGTTTAACGTGTTGAGCATTGTTAAGGACAGAAACAGTAAAGGCAAATTTATCTCTATCTTGCACTTGTAGAGGAGTGGTAAAGAAATAATCCTTAAGCTCTAACACCATTAATGACCATCTTGGGGAATCAGGGCTGGAGAGGAAAGTCCCAATTGCAATGCTCCCATAGGCTCAATGCATTTATTAACTTCTCTTAGATCTATTAACATTTTCCATTTACCAGATTTCTTTTTTATAACAAAAACAGGAGAATTCCATGGAGAGGTAGAGGATTCTATATGACCAAGTTGAAGTTGCTCTTGTATTAATTGTTCCAAGGCCTTGAGCTTAATTTGAGGCAATGGCCACTGCTCAACCCNCAAAAACAGGAGAATTCCATGGAGAGGTAGAGGGTTCTATATGACCAAATTGAAGTTACTCTTGTATTAATTGTTCCAAGGCCTCAAACTTAATTTGAGGCAATGGCTACTGCTCAACCCATTTCGGGATTACATTTAACCATGTTAATGGGAGTGCTCAAGGAGTTTGAGCCGTGGCTATTAGTTTCCCGTAGGAATGGTTATAGAAGCTCCCAGGGGGGAGAGGAGATCTCTCCCGCAAATATTGATAGGTATGTTTACGATATAAAAAGTTACAAATATTGACTTCCCATCTTGAAATTGACATTTCAGTGGATGAGCACTCTTCCATATGTCAGCAATTGATCCTAATACTGTTAACATGAAAGGGCTTTTCTCTTTTCCCCATTCAAAGGGCCATTGTTGTGAAGATATGACGGAGACATCGGCTCCAGTATCTACTAATCCTTCAAATCTTTTTCCTTGAACATACAAGGGGACCACTGGGCAGGAGTCTTTAACAAGCATTTCCCAAAATATATGTCATCCTGTGCTTCCAAAACCCCCCATTCTTTGGTTAGGAATGGTTGGAAAGGGATGATAAGGTAGGAGAATTAATTGGGCTATATGTTCACCAGTTAGTAGAGATAATGTGGTAGATGAAGAGACCACAATTAAAATTTCTCCAACATAATCTGAATCAATCACTCCAGGTATAATAGTCAAACCCCTTAAGGCTGCACTGTTGTGGCCTAATATCAGNGGAGACATCGGCTCCAGTATCTATTAATCCTTCAAATCTTTTCCCTTGAACATACAAGGGGACCACCAGGTGGGAGTCTTTAACAAGCATCTCCCAAAATATATGTCGCCTGGTGCTTCCAAACCACCCCCTCCCCCATTCTTTGGTTAGGAATGGCTGGAAAAGGATGATAAGATAGGAGAATTAATTGGGCTATACGTTCACCAATTAGTAGAGATACTGTGGTAGATGTAGAGACCATGGTTAAAATTTCTCCAACATAATCTGAATCAATCACTCTAGGTATAATAGTCAAACCCCTTAAGGCCGCACTGCTGTGGCCTAATATCAGGCCAAAAATACCCTTAGGTAATGGCCCAAAGATATTAGTCCTTAATTTATAAATTTCTCCCCCTGGGGAGAGAAGGATATTCTCTGCTTAAGTTAGATCAGCTGCTGCACTTCCTGAAGTGGCAGAATATAAATCTGACACTAGTAAGTGTCCGGGTGGTTTCAAGGCATCAGTAGCCTTCAAGGATTGCTGTGAAACAAAGGGGCCGCTTGAAGATTGGAGGGCAAAGATGGGGTCCCCGAAATTATCCCTGGGCCCCAGGGACCAAGGCCCGTTAAGTAGTTTCCCAAAATAGGATTGCCAAATTTATCTTTTTTGGAACGGCATTCATTGGTCCAGTGAAGCCCTTTGCCATACCAGCGACAGGGCCCAGGGAGCTGATTCTGTTTCATATTGTCCCACTTTGCCCTCAGTTTTTTTGCAATCCTTTTTCGTATATCCAGGCTTTCCACAATGATGGCAATTTCCACCTTGTCTTGGCTTTATGGCTTGGACCAAGGCTGCAGCAAAAACAGTAGCATTGTGTTCTGTTCCTCCCACTCCAGAGCAAGCCCTGATATACTCAGCTATAGAAGCTCCTTGGCTCTTCAAGGGCCTCAAAATACATTTGCATTCTGGATTAGCATTTTCAAAGGCCAGAGTCTGCAAGAGTATTTCTGAAAGTTCATCGCGACCAATGGCTCGTTCCATTGCTACCCGCAGTCTAGCCAGGAAATCCGTATAAGGCTCGTTAGGCCCTTGTAAGGTTTTAGTGAATGAGGGTTGTGCGTGTCCCATAGGCATGACATGACACCAAGCCCGAAGAAAGACTTGACGTACCTGTTGCAAATCTTGATCTGAGTATTGGGCTTGTTCTCTCAAGGCTCGAAATTGTCCTTCCCCCATTAACTTGTCCTCCAATGGACCTGGAGGGTTCTGCCCTTCATTAATTTGAGCCTGTTTCCTGGCATCTTCTTCCTACCAGCTCCTTAATTGCAACCATTGGGACCCTTCAAGCATCGCTTGGGCAATTGATTCCCAATCTAGACGAAGCACTAATTTAGTTTTTCCAATGGATTCCAGCATAGCCAAAACAAAAGGGGTTTGAGGACCATATAGCGCTACAGCAGCCTTAAGATCTTTAAAAAATTTATATTCAAAGGGCAAGTATTGAACATTAATCATATGGTCAGGAGCCTCTTGCCGTTGAATTTTAAAAAGCTGCAGAGGATCTATACCTCCAGGGGTGCAGGAATATCATCATCATAAAGCATGAGAATGGGAAAAGAAAAGCAGCGCCCCTCCTGACCTACATCTGGAATCTTAGAAGAAACCGGAAAGAGAGACACAAAAGGAGGGTCGGGGGGAGTAGGAACCTGCTGTGAATTCTTTTGTTGAGTTTTCCACCATTGTTGAAATAGCGGAGTCATTTTTTCCGCCTCACCATCAGCTGCTGATGAGGAGGATGACGCGGTGGAACTGTCAGATTCAACATCAGATTCCCCTTCCCCAGACAGCGATGCGGTAGCTGCTGTAGCACCGCTTGCAGTGGCAGCTCTTTGTTCCCCACCCAGAACTCCCTCATATATAGCTTCTGACTTGGCAGATTTTGTTTCACTATCTGTAGATAATAAAGTGAGAGCCTGTGTAATAGCACTACATAAAGTCCACTACTTTAAAGGAATTATGTCACCCTTTTGATGTTGTTGCCGCAATTCCTTTTGCATTGTTTTCCATTCTTTTAAATTCAATTGTACTTTAGTCTGATACTGAAACCAATAACAATGTTGCTCCACGAGGTGAAATAACTCTGACAAACTGCGATTGGATGCCTTAACCCCGATGGAGTGGAGAAGTCTTTTGACTAACTCCATGTATTGTGCCTTTGCTGATGGGGAGCTCCTCATGATTTTCCCAAAAGTTCCCCTGCCTTGGGTCCACTATCCCCAAGGGGTACTCACCCTTCCGGTTTCACTCGAGCCCCACGTTGGGCACCAGATGTCACGAGCCAAATGACAAAGAGACACACACACATAAAAGACAGACAAAGACACAACTCCGGCTGGAGGAAAAATCTGCGCAAGCCCTCCTTGCGGTTTATTTTTATAGTCCCGTTTTGGGAAGCAATCCAAGAAGCAAAGCATTGCATTCTTTTACCATATAAGTACATACAGGATAAGAGCAAGCATGATTATGGCAGAGAAGAGGGAAGTGGCCTTGACATGATTACTAAGAAGCCTGCCCAGAACTCCAGCTTCCTCCTACTCCAGGGAGGGCTTGATACCCCATATGCAGGTGGATCGTTTAACAAAGGAGTTTGTTTGCAGGCTTCTTGGCAGGACTTCCTGTGTGCAGGCAAGTCTGGTCCAAGCAGAGAGTCCCATTTGCAAGCACATCTCCGATTCCCTATCCAATCCATTCCCAGGTCGTTGTTGGTCTCCCACAT
Source organism: Sylvicapra grimmia (assembly GCA_006408735.1). NCBI lineage: Eukaryota > Metazoa > Chordata > Mammalia > Artiodactyla > Bovidae > Sylvicapra > Sylvicapra grimmia. The sequence goes on along the minus strand of SJYH01008314.1, from coordinate 5,317 downwards.
CCTACAAAGATAGAAATGTGAATCTGAATTTTGGAGGGTGAGTTTTGGGCTTGGGAGGTTGATGGTGTCATTACCCCTGTGTTGGACTGTTCCAAAGAAATAAAGGGAGCTTCAGTGCCAATCATTTGGTGTCCTCTGTGATCTGTGATGATGATTCTCCCCTTTAAACACATGACTCTCCTGTTAGTGGTTAAATAAATGGGCTTGAGACTCTCCTCTTAGTGGTTAAATAAAAGGACCCGAGCGTGAGTGGGGCCTAGATGCTCTCTAATAGACAAGGATTGGCTAGAGGGGTTCAGGGCACCATTTCCCCACTCCCTGTTGTTCTCATTTCCAGGGCATCCACCTCCTCACTTATTTCTGAGGCTGTTCAATCTATCATCATATACAAGGGGTGTCCTCGGGGCCTGGAATGAACTAAGTGTGCAGGAGTGAGCATGACTGGAGGGAACCTTCTTCCAAGGGACCCTCATGCCTAACCCCACCCAGGCCCTGGACTGGAGCATTTTCCCCAGTGGATTCAGCAGATGCAAATCCTCCATCTCAGACCCTGGGCAGTGCCAAAATGGGTTCACTGTGCAAAATCAACCCCAGAGTCCTGGGGGATATTCACCTGGAGTCCATCTGGAGCCTCTGGGACCCACCAGCCCATGCCCATTTTCCCACTGCTCAACCATATCTGACTCTTTGGGACTCCATGGACTGTAGGCTGCCAAGCTTCTGTGCCTATGGAATTCTACAGCTGAGAATACTACAGTGGGTAGCAGTTCTCTTTTCCAGGAGATCTTCTCAACCCAGGGATTGAACTTGGGTCTGCTGCATTGCATGCACAACTGAGCAGCCAGGGAAGCCTCCAGTTTCTAAGAGACAACCCAACATCCCTGAATCCATTGTCAAAATGTGCTTTTATGTCACTAATATCCCCACAGGTTTTATTTTGGTTTTACATTAATAAAAACTTTCACACACAACTATTTATTCAAAGGCTGATAGAAATCTATTCCCAATTGTCAAAAAATGTCACTTCAGAGTTCAGTATTTCAGTGTTGAGTGTAACTTAGCATTTTTCTCCTTGGTGTCATTCATCTGTAACTTTTTTTTTAAATAAAACCTTAATCCTTAAGTATTTGCCTTAAGCCACATGGTAAAGATAATATTTCCTCCAAATCCTAGTTCTCTGCCAACCTGGTCAAACTAAGGCTTTTAACTAATTCTCTTTTCCCACCAGAGCTCTTTGCTGAGACCAAGTCTTCTAAGAATCAGAGAAGATTTAGCAACTAAACAAAATAACAGCACCCCTTCAGAGTGGTGGGCTCCAACTATACCCCTTTTTGTGACNATCCAGCATCCCTGAATCCATTGTCGAAATGTGCTTTTATGTCACTAATATCCCCACAGGTTTTATTTTGGTTTTACATTAATAAAAACTTGCACATACAATTATTTATTCAAAGGCTGATGGAAATCTATTCCCAATCGTCAAAAAATGTCACTTCAGAATTCAATATTTCAGTGTTGAGTGCAATTTAGCATTTTTCTCCTTGGTGTCATTCATCTGTAATTTTTTAAAATAAAACCTTAATCCTTAAGTATTTGCCTTAACTCACATGGTAAAGATAAAATTTCCTCCAAATCCTAGTTTTCTGCCAACCTGGCCACACTAAGGCTTTTAACTAATTCTCTTTTCCCACCAGAGCTCTTTACTGAGACCAAGTCCTCTAAGAGTCAGAGAAGATTTAGCAACTAAACAAAATAACAGCACCCCTTCAGAGTGGTGGGCTCCAACTATACCCCTTTTTGTGACCGAAGGAGCTGTGACCGGCATGGACCACCAAAATTTTGCTACAGTAATGTCCTGGAAATTAGCATCACCTTGATTTGAGCTTTCCTGGCGGCTCAGATGGTAAGGAATCCACCTGCAATGCAGGAGACTCATCTTAGTCCCTGAATCAGGAAGATCCCCTGGAGAAGGGAGTGACTACCCACTCCAGTATTCTTTCCTGGAGAATTCCATAGAGGAGCCTGTTGGGTTACAGTACATGGAGTGAGAAAGAATCAGATAGGACTGACTAACACTTTCACTTCACCTTTAATCCTGTAGGTAAGCAAGTGGTGCAAGTCGTCACTGATTGAGTTTCTCAATGTGTGACAGTCCCATATGTTTTGATCCCTCTCTTTCCCATCCTTGCATTTAACCTACAAAACCATCCCTTTATGATTTCTTCCTCAGGGAATTAGAACTGAGAGCAGAAGCAGCAAGAAGGCAGACACTCTGCACTGATTAGGTGAGGATGAAGGAGGAGAGTGAAAGAGCTGGCTTAAAACTACATATTAAAAACACTAAGATCATGGCATCTAGCCCCATTACTCCATGGCAAATAGAAGGGAAAAAGGTGACAGTACTGACAGATTTCCTCTTCTTGGGCTGTACAATCACTGCAATGGTGATTGCAACCATGAAATCAGTAGACGGTTGCTTATTGGCAGGAAAGCTGTGACAAACCTAGACAGTGTGTTGAAAAGCATAGACGTTTCTCTGCCAACAAAGGTCTGTATAGTCAAGGCTATGGTCTTCCAAGTAGTCATGTACGGTTGTGAGAGCTGGACCACAAAGAAGGCAGAGCACCAAAGAATTGTTGCCTTCGAGTTGTGGTACTGGTGAACACTCCTGAAAGTCCTTTGGACAGCAAGGAGTTCAAACCAGTCAATCTTAAGGGAGATCAACCCTGATTACTTGTTAGAAGGATTGATGCTGAAGCTGAAGGTCTACTATATTGGTCATGTGATGTGAGCAGCTGCCTCACTGGGAAAGTCCCTGAAGCTGGGCAAGATTGAGGGCAGAAGGAGAAGAGGGCAACAGAGACTGAGATGGCTGGATGGCATCACCAATGCAATGGACATGGACTTGAGCAAACTTCAGGAAATGGTGAGGTACAGGGAGGTCTGGCGTGCTGCAGTCCATGGGGTTGCAGATACAACTGGGCAAATGAACAACAACAATTTCTTGAGATAAAGCTGTTCCAGGGAGAGTAGAAGAGGAAAAGGTTTGTGAGAACAATGGAAGGGCCAAGCTCTCCCCTAGAGATGGAGGAAGTGGGTAGAGGCTAGCCACCTGGAATAGTGCTTTCTTGAAAGGTGTGCCTTTTGGATACCTTGTAGAGTCCACCTCTCACACAGCCCTGACCTAGGTCAGCAGGCACCAGCCTGTGTCCCAAGGGCTTGATCTCCTCGTAGGTACCAGGTTCTCACTTGGTGTGAGATGCCCAGCACTGTTGGTGAGCACTCAGGCTGACCACATGTCACTCCATGGCCACAAGCCACAGAGTGCTTCCTCCTTGGCCACTGCAATAGACCTGCACTGGAGTTGGCCTTGGGGTTGTCCCTGGAAGGAAAGGTGGGAACAGATCATGTCTGTCTGTCTTTTTTTGTTTCATTTGTTGGCCAGCCAACACAGCTTGCAGGATCTTAGTTCCCCAAATAAGGATAGAATCCACACCCTCAGCAGTGAAAGTGCAGAGTCCTAACCACCCCAGGGCTACTAGAGAGTTCCCAATAGGTCATTTCTTGAGCCTGGTGGATGCCCCAGAAGCCTGACGTTGGCTGCTGAGAGGCAGGCTTCTATGGGCCAGGATTTGATGAAGTCACAAACATTCCTCTCTCCCTGACCTCTGGCAGACCTGTGACCATGGCCCATATCATAGAAACTTCTGGAGCTAGAGAGAATTGAAGGATGCCATATCCCCTCTCCAATCATATTCCTTACCTGGCTACCCAATGCCTTCCAATAAATTCATCTGCCCTCAACCCATCTACAGAAAGCATACTGTCCTCTTTCCTGGAAACCTTCCCTGAAGAAGAGGTTGAAATCATGTCCTCTGCTTCTTCCTAACTAACATGTGAAGGCTTTTCTGTACACTTGGTGACAAGCTTCTGCTAGGCAACTATGGGTTTTCTTCCTTTTTTTTTTTTTTCATTAAAACACATATTCTCCTTCACTTCCAGGATGCTTTGAGCACAGGACTCACTCTGTTCTCAAGGTTCTGTCCCTCACAGTCTAGGATAGAACTAAAAAACAAAGAAAAGAAAAGAAAAAGGAGGCGGGCAGAGAGAGAGTTCAGTGGGGATGTTTAACAGCAGTGGTCTGCCAGAAGGGGTCCACAGGAGCAGGCCTCATCCGGGAATATCTGTGTGGTTGGCCATTTGTTGACGTTTGGGAGTTGGCTGGGAGCCGAGTCATCACCTGCATATCCCCTACTATCCTTGAGGTGAGCCCTGTCTAGGGACCCCTGATCTAAAGAACACATTAATGTACTAAAGTGGCCACTAGAAAGACATGAGACGTAAACAACAGGAAATTGTTTTCTTGCAATTCTGGAGGCTAGAAGTCCAGGATCAAGGTTTTGACAGTGTGGTGTCCCCAGAGATCTCTTTCCTTGGTGAGCAGACACTTGTATTCTCGTGTCCTCCTGTCCCTTTATATCCATGCATCCTTGATGTCTTGTGTGTCCTAATTTCCTCTTTATTTTCTGGCCATGCTGCTTNTGCCTTTTGGACACCTTGTAGAGTCCACTTCTCACACAGCCCTGACCTGTAGGTCAGCAGGCACCAGCCTGTGTCCCAAGGGCTTGATCTGCTCCTAGGTACCAGGTTCTCACTTGGTGTGAGATGCCCAGCACTGTTGGTGGGCACTCAGGCTGACCACATGTCACTCCATGGCCACAAGCCCCAGAGTGCTTCCTCCTTGGCCACCGCAATAGCCCTGTACTGGAGTTGGCCTTGGGGTTGTCCCTGGAAGGAAAGGTGGGAACAGATCATGTCTGTCTGTCTTATTTTGTTTCATTTGTTGGCCAGCCAACACAGCTTGCAGGATCTTAGTTCCCCAAATAAGGATAGAATCCACACCCTCAGCAGTGAAAGTGCAGAGTCCTAACCACCCCAGGACTACTAGAGAGTTCCCAATAGGTCATTTCTTGAGCCTGGTGTATGCCCCAGAAGCCTGACGTTGGCTGCTGAGAGGCAGGCTTCTATGGGCCAGGATTTGATGAAGTCACCAAACATTCCTCTCTCCCTGACCTCTGGGAGACCTGTGACCATGGCCCATATCATAGAAACTTCTGGAGCTAGAGAGAACTGAAGGACGACATATGCCCTCTCCACTCATATTCCTTTCCTGGCTACCCAATGCCTTCCGATAAATTCATCTGCCCTCAACCCATCTACAGAAAGCATACTGTCCTCTTTCCTGGAAACCTTCCCTGAAGAAGAGGTTGAAATCATGTCCTCTGCTTCTTCCTAACTAACATGTGAAGGCTTTTCT
>SJYH01008313.1:20524-30726 GCA_006408735.1 Sylvicapra grimmia | reverse complement strand
AGAGGGAGTGGCTACAGAATGCTTTTTACTCCTTGGAGCCCTTGAACATGGGCAGAGGGTGGTTTAAGCCAAACAGCGACTCGGTTAGAAATGAATGCTTTGTCACGGAGTGTCTACATGTCTCTTTCCTCCTCTGGATTCTGCAGCCAGATACTGCGTCTCAGTCAGCTTGGTGTACTCAGCACAGGGGCTGGGAGAGAGGCGGTATTACTGAATACCCATAAAAGATGATAACAGGAGAACTAGTATTGAGTGCGAATTCTGTCAGCCCTGTGCTTATTCTTCTACATGTATTATTTACTCCTCACAACAGTGCCAGAAGGTACCCTCAGGAGACAGTTGAGAAGATATAGCACAGAGATGTTAAGTAACTCATCTAGCGTCACTCAGCCAGTTGGTGGCTGAGCCAGGATTTAAACCCAGGTAGTTTGGCTCCAGAGACGGGGCCCTGGGTCACAGGGCAAAGTGGTCCACAGAGCAATCATGACAATAACAGTGAAAACGGACTGGCAGGCACCGATCATGGGGACTGTAGACGGAATCAGGAAGGATGGCAGGAGCCCACCAGGTAGTCTGGCGGGGGGAGCACCGGGTGACAGACAAGGGGCTGAGAATGGCTATTGTCATTAGCCATTTGGGGAGGGGAAGTGGGAGGCAGGGATGCAGAGGAGGGAGGAAGGCTTACTGCTCACCATATACCTTTTTGTAATCTCTTGTTTTGTTTTAATCATGTGTAGAGGGTTCCTTTTCAGATACATTAGTAGAATTTCAAAAAGTGAGATGCATATAAAATACTTGGCACAGTCTTGACGTATAACACCCCATAACTCTTAGCCTTATAGTTATTATTCATATTAGTATGGTTATTATGAACTCTTTCTTTGTGGAAAATGACTCCCTCCTGCAAAGATGAAACCCTTGAGCCGAAAAGGAGGATGCCAAAACAAGGGGTGCTTCTTACCTAGAGTTTCATGGAGTTTCAGGGGTCAAATACTTGCCTTTGACTGGGCTTCTTGCTAAGAAAGGTTAGGCTGACACCTGGGCACCTGGAGGATCATGGCAGCTTCATTGGAGTAGGAAGCTGGCCTTGAACGTACATCAAACCATTGGTCCATAGGCCTGGGCTTGGCGCCTGTCTCTGTCATTCACTGGCAGAGGAACCTTGAGTAAGTCGCGGAACCTCTCTGAGCCATCAGATTTTCAATTTACAAATGAGGATGGTGAGAGTGGTCTGCCTTGCAGGGCCATTGGGAGGATTTTGAGAGAATTATGTGGTACCTCCCATCATCACATCTTCATTTTCATCATTGTAAGGCATTTGTCCTTCATCCAGACACAGCGGGAGCCAGTAAAAGGTTTCTGCCAGGTGAAGTAGGGTTGGATTTTAGGCATGAGAGGTCACTCTGGAGGTCAGTGTGGACGGGGAACTGAGTGAGGAGGGGACTGAGAAGGATTCTGTGTGGACCCCCATGCCCACCCCACTTGACCTCTCTGAGCAGCACCTTCGGCCATGAATTGTACTCACCCTGGAAAAGGACTGTTCTGGATGTGGCAGGGAAACAAAATCTGATGTAACTAACAGAGCTTTGCCTTATCCACTTGCCTGCGATGGTATTTATGTTAATCCTATTCCCAGCTAAAGCAACTCACTAATAAAAGCGGTGCCTCGGCTCTGGGCTCCACACCATCTGTCAGTTCCACTCGGGAGGCGCTCTTCCCAGGGAGCAAGGAGCCCATGGCTGGGCTTCATGGGCCCTTGTGGGCCAGCCTGGAGGTCCTGTTTACCTTGCACATACATACGAAGCCCTGCTAGGGGCCAAGCCCTGGGCCAGGCACTGGGGACCCAAAGGAGAGAGAACAGACAAGGTTGCAGGTGCTCTCATGAAGCACGGGAGGAGCTCCGATGCATTCTGTTGCTGCTGCTGCTAAGTCGCTTCAGTCGTGTCCGACTCTATGCGACCCCGGAGACAGCAGCCCACCAGGCTCCCCCGTCCATGGGATTTTCCAGGCAAGAGTACTGGAGTGGGGTGCCATTGCCTTCTCTGTGCACTCTGTTAGGAGAGGCAAGAACAAAAGCACAAGCAAATAAATAAGTGATTAAGGTAAGTTCAGATGGGGTTAAATCCAATGCAGAAAAAAAGCTCTCATGTGTCAGAAAGTGGCCTAACGAGAGGGTGAGGGGAGGCCTTGTTGAGAAGGGGAATCACCCTGGCCCGTCAGGTGTGCCAGGCAGAGGGAACAACAGAAGCAGATCCCCCAGGGAAGGTCCACTGTCAGTGAGTTTGAGGACAGAAACCAGAGCACTGGAGCCGGGGTGGGAGATGAGACGGAGCCCACCGGTGGCAGAGGTCAGGACATGGGGGACCCTGCAGGCTGTGGAAGGACTGTGCGAGGGGAACCACAGGAGGGTTTTGAGTGGTTTTAGATGTCACACTGGCTGCGGGGTGGAGAATCCATTGCAGGAGGGACAAGACTGCTCCCAGAGGACAGATAAGAGGCTCCGGCAACTGGAGATGGGAGAGAAGTAAGGATCGGGGTTCCCTTTGGGGGTAACAATGTGAATAAGATCCAGAGTGTAGTTTACCTAGCACAGCGTCTAACACACCTCGGGAGCTCCCTCCATGATGGCTGGGGGTTTGATTATTAATATTTTGATTCTCCTCTGCCACACAGCTTCTCCAAAATAATACCCTTTAAAAATCCTGATATTTGATCAGCTCAGGCACAATGCTATGGGCACTTTCCCCGGTGGGCTGGCCTCCAATCATGTCCCCAGTGGCCACGTGGGCTGCTGACCTCTGAAGTGACCCTCCCAGGGGCCATGCATTCATTTCCTGGCTCTGAAGCAGTCCAACATTTAGTGCCTCCTCAGCTCTCTGCTTTAGGCAGGAGGGGGTGGGACTCTTGCACATAGAGAGATTTCGAACTGGACACAATCCCTGCCCTGGAGTGCATATTAAGGTGGAGGGGGAAACAGTGTCTGATGCGCTACAGGTGCTCCGTATCTGTGGATTCACAGCTACTCACGTAGTAAGCCCCTCCTACAGTATCTATAACTTTACTTGGATATTTCCTCATCTCAAAACCTTTAAACTTCTCCAAGTAGAAACTCCCAGCCCAGAATTCAGGCCCTTCATAGACTGGCCCCTACCTCATTCTCCAGTCCCACTTCAGGCATTCTTCCCCTTCATGCACTTTGCCTCCTGCCACAAGACACGGGCTTCCCCGGCGGCTTGGTGGTAAAGAATCCGCCTGCCAATGCAGAAGATTTGAGTTTGATCCCTGGGTCAGGGAGATCCCCTGCAGAAGGGAATGGCAATCCATTCCAGTATTTTTGCCTGAGAAATTCCATGGACAAAGGAGCCTGAGAAATTCCATGGATAGAGGGCTACAGTCCATAGAGTCACAAGAGTCAGATATGACAGCGAGAGGAACTCCCCAGGTCATTAGGTGCCCAATATGCTACTGGAGATCAGTGGAGCAATNCACAGCCTTGTCTAACTCAATGAAACCAAGTCATGCCTGCAGGGCAACCCAAGACGGGCGGGTCATGGTGGAGAGGGCTGACAGAACGTGGTCCACTGGAGAAGGGAATGGCAAGCCACTTCAGTATTCTTGCCTTGAGAACCCCATGAACAGTATGAACAGGCAAAATGATAGGATATCAAAAGAGGAACTCCCCAGGTCATTAGGTGCCCAATATGCTACTGGAGATCAGTGGAGCAATAAGTCCAGAAAGAATGAAGGGATGGAGCCAAAGCGAAAACAATACCCAGTTGTGCATGTGACTGGTGATAGAAGCAAGATCCAATGCTGTAAAGAGAGAATGTTAATCAACGTAATTTGAATGTAGAAAAAGAAATATAGTAGTTTTGATGTTAGCAATACTAGACTGTTTGAGTTAACAACTTTTCTCTTTTGTTATAGATCACTGTACTCCTCTTTCTAAGTTATAAATCATTGTGTCCTTGCTATGTAAAAATGTAAGTTCATCACTATCTTAAGACTAAGTAAATCTTAAGGGGAAACAAGTTTTCTGATTGATTAACATTTATCAAAGAAAGAAAGGTGGGGCCATAAAATGTTAATTGGTCTCCAGACCAGAAGATATTGTAAAGCAAACGTAAGACCCTTGTAAGAACAAAGATATGCTGAGAACACATTTATTTCTATGTACAACTAAAAGTATAAAATTGGACATGAAAAATGAAAAACGGAAAAGTTCCTGGAAAGACTGGTTTCCCCCGTGTCGTCTTTTTCATTTTCTGGCTGAATTCCCATCTGGAGAGTGGAGGTTCGCCATGTCTACTTGCTTGCCATGGCTTCTAAGACCCACGCAAGAGGGAGCCCAAGGTAGGGCACACTCCACTATTCAAGGCGGGGGGCGGTGGCCTATGTAGGTTGTGCAAACTACTTTTCTTGGAGTTTTATTGGTTTTCTGCATAAACCAAGTTATTCAGCCTCTTTTCTCTGCTAATTTTCCTACGACATTATTCTTTCCTAATCTTTCTTTATATCTCTGGGTAAATAAGTCTTTCCACGCCAACTACACCTGTGCTTCAAATTCCCTGGATCCAGCGGGGCTGGACCCGAGCAACTGTCACCAGAGTATAGAGTCAAAACATGATGGCCGGTGTGACAGCCTTGTGGGACCTCGATAGAAAGCCACAGATCCCTATGTCAACTAGACAGGAAGCCTGACACTACTGTTACAGCTCAAGAGGAAAGCAGACTTGCATGTCTTCACATGAAACGAGGCCTGATTCCCCTGTGGAAACTCCATAGGAACCCTGAGATCCATGTCAGCACTGGAGAGGAATCCTGAGTTTCTGACCTCAGACCAGATGAGGACCTCGGCCCCGACACTGACTGGAGAGGAATCCCGAGAGGCCCGTGGCCACTCGCATGGAGACTTGACTTTCCTTAGGCAACACGAACGTGTCCCTGAGGTCCCCGTCATAACTCGAGAGAAACCCCAAGTTTCCTTCCGCAACTAAAGACAAATCAGGAGATTCTCCCCCTCAATGTTCTCCCCCTCAATGCGAGATGAAGCGCTTTTCCAATGCGGCATCTTGAGAGAAATCCCACCTTCCCTCTTGAGCCTCGAAAGGGTCCTTGACACCCTTGATGCAACTCAAGAACTTCCCCAATATACCCATCTCCACTCGAGAGGAACACCTTGTGTCCCACCACAACTCAAGAAGAGCTCCGTTTTTCCCTTCTCATCTCGAGATGTAGGTCCATTTCCCTGCTTAATCGGGAAAAGAATCCCGGCGTTCCCATCACACCTCAAGAGGAGGTGATCTCCACTTGAAAATCGAGAGGAACTCCAGGGGTCGTGCCACCATTCCAACAGACCCCGATGTCCCAATCCACTCCAGATATGCCAGATTTCCCTGCACTGACTCGACTGTCACCCGGTGGTTTGACTCAAAGCCCGATGGCACATGTGACAGCCTTGTGGCACCTCGAGAGAAAGAAACATATACCTATGTCAACTCTACAGGAAGCCTGACACTACTGTTACAATTTGAGAGGAAAGTGGACTTGCATGTCTCCACACGAGACGAGGGCTGACTCCCCTGTTGAAACTCCATAGGAACCCCGAGACCCATGTGAGCACTGGAGAGGATACCTGAGGTTCCGGCCTCATCTCCAGATGAGGACCTAGGACCCGGCACTGATGGGAGAGGAATCCGAGAGGCCCCTCACAACTTGCATGGAGACTGGAATTTCCTGAAGCAACACGAGCGGGTCCCTGAGGTCCCAATCATAACTCGAAAGGAACCCCAAGTTTCTTGCCACAACTCGAGAAAAACCAGGAGACTCTCCCCTCAACTCGAGAGGAGGCTCTTTTCTGCTGTGGTGTCTCGAGAGAAATCCCACCTTCCCTCTTCTTCCTCGAAAGGCCCTCTTAGCTTTGACACTCTTGATGCAACTCAAGAAGTTCCGCAACATACCCGCCTCCACTCAAGAGGAACACCAAGGGTCCCGACACGACTCAAGAAAAGACCTGTTTATCCGTCCTCATCTCAAGATGAGGGTCCATTTTCCTGTTTCTTCGGGAAAGCAATCCCTGCCAGGGTGCAGCTCCTGTGGTTCCAGGATAATTCAATGTGGGTACGGAGTCAGTGATTGATGTAGAGGGAGATAAGGAAAGAATGTTGTAGATAAGAACATAGAGGAGAGAAAGAGGCTGATATTCCTTGGTTTACATAGAGAATCAGTAGAACTTCGAGACAAGAAGTTTTCCCTGTTCACAGAGGCCCACATGTGCCTTCCCAGTCTCCCAAGGGAGTGAAGATGCAGAATGTCTTCCTGTTCAGGTCTTAGAAACCTGGGCAGAGAAGTGAACACAGGTGGCCTCTATGCTCCAAGGGATCAGCCTGAAAAAGAGTGAGGGGGAGAGAGAAAGAATGATTGACCTGGGGATACTAAGCTGCTTTGGTGAGCAAGGCCCAATAACTTTATCTTCAAAAGGACTTTTATACCTTTCCACAAATGATGTTGTGTACATTTTCTTCTGGCCTTGGAAGCCTGTGAACATTTTAAGACCCTCTTTTGATAAAGGCTACTCAAGCAAAAAACCTATTTTCCCTTGAAGTGTTTTTTCTTTATATTTCTAATCTATGTCAGCCTCAGAAAGTTTCAGACAAAGTTACATTTTCATGAAGCAAAGGTGCAGCGAGTTACAACAAAGAAAGTATCAATTAGCTCAAAGGTCTTGTGTGGTTAGTTTCAAGGCTACATTTGTTTTTTCTTACATTCTAACTATGCTAACAAATGTACTCCCAGGTGCACAGTGGATAAGAGATATGGGAACTTAGCAACAAGCATTGGCCCAATAATGAAATCCAACACCAGCACTACTCTAATAACTTTTAACTCTTTGAAAGGTTCTATGTTTTAGGCTTCCCGTGCTTCTCACAGTTGGGGGGCTGTAAGCAATCACATGCATAGTTGTAAAAGTCCGGGTAAGGCAAGTTAGAGAACCATCAGAAGGTTTGAGCCAAAACACTCCTTTTATATGCAGGAGACTGTTACCTGGAGCTCTAAGTTAACTTTTTCCAGTGAAAGGTGGTCGGGGATAGCCCCCCTGTAATGTCATAAGAATAGGTGGAAAGCAGAATGCAGTAAGGCAGGCAGACTCTGGATTTGGGGTAGATGTTCGAGAAAATTCAGCGAGGCTTCCTTAAGGCCAGACTCGCATTTGCCTGTCAGACCCCTTAACATCATGACCTTTGCCACGGGCAGGAATCACCATGCTGGCTGCCAGCAAATACTGGCATTCCCTTTACACCTCAAGAGGAGGCGGTATCAACTGGAAAGTCGAGAGGAACTCCAGGTGTCATGCCACCATTCCAAAAGAACCCGATGTCAAAATCCACTCCAGATGCAACTAATTCCCCTGTACTGACCAGACTGTCAGCCCAAGTATCAACTCAAAACATGATGGCAGATGTGACAGCCCTGTGGCACCTCGAGAGAAACCAAAGATCCCTATGTCAACTCTACAAGAAGCTTGACACTACTGTTACAGCTGGACAGGAAAGCGGACTTGCATGTCTCCACACGAGATGAGACCTGACTCCCCTGTTGAAACTCCATAGGAACCCCAAGATCCATGTGAGCACTGGAGAGGAACACTGAAGTTCCTACCTCAGCTCAAGATGAGGGCATAGAACCCGGCACCAACTGGAGAGGAATATCGAAAGGCCCCTCGCAACTCACATGGAGACTTCACTTTCCTGAGGCAACAGAAAGTGGGTCCCTGAGGTCCCTGTCATAACTCGAGAAGAACCCCAATTTCCTGCCACAACTCAAAAAGAGACCAGGAGATTCTCCCTCAATGAGAGATGAGGCCATTTCCGCTGCAGTGACACGAGAGAAAGCCCATCTTCCCCCTTGAGCTTCAAAAGTGTCCGTGACACCCTTGATGTAACTCAAGAAGTTCGCTGACTTATCCGGCTCCACTCAAGAGGAGGTGAGGTACCATATCCCTGCTTCATCAGGAAAGGAAACTTGGCATTCCCATCGAAACTCAAGAGGATGTGGTCTCAACTTGAAAGTCGAGAAGAACTCCAGGGGTCGTGCCACCATTCCAAAAGACCCCAATGTCCCAATCCATTCGAGATACACCTGATTCCCCTGCACTGACTCAACTGTCACTCCAAGTATTGGCTCAAAACACGATGGCACGTGTGACAACACAGTGGTACCTCGAGAGTAAGACACAGATCCCTATGTCAAGTCAACAGGAAGCCTGACACTACTGTCACACCTCGAGAGGAAAGCGGACTTGCATGTCTCCACATGAGACAAGTCCTGATTTCCCTGTTGAAACTCCATAGGAACCCCAAGATCCATGTCAGCACTGGAGAGGAACCCTGAGGTTCCGACCTCAGCTCCAAATCAGAGCCTAGAACAAGACACCGACTGGAGAGGAATCCCGAGAGACCCCTTGCAACCCGCATGGAGACTGGAGGATCCTGAGGCAACATGAGCGGGACCCTGAGGTCTCCATCGTAACTAGAAAGGAACCTCAAGTTTCCTGTTGCAACTGGAGAAAAACGAGGAGATTCTCCCGTCAACATAAGATAAGGCCCATTTCCACTGAGGCATCTTGAGAGAAATCCCACCTTCCCTCTTGAGCCTCGAAATGGTCCTTGACACCCTTGATGCAACTCAAGAAGTTGCCCAAAATACCCATCTCCACTCGAGAGGAACACTGAGGGCCCACCACAACTCAAGAAGAGCCCCATTTTCCCCTCCTCATCTCGAGATGAGGGTCCCTCTCCCTACATTGTCAGGAAAGGAATCCCGGCGTTTCCGTTGCACCTAAAGAGGAGGCGGTCTCAACTTGAAAGTTGAGAGGAACTCCAGGGGTCGTGCCACGCTTGAAGTTTCAGCCTGAGCTCCAGATGAAGACCTAGGACCTGGCACCAACTGGAGAGGGATCCCGAGGGGCCCCTCGCAACTCGCATGGATACAGAACTTTCCTGAGACCACACGAGTGGGTCCCTGAGGTCCCTGTCTTAATTCGAGAGGAAAGAAAACCCATGTTTCATGCCATAACTCAAGAAAAACCAGGAGATCTACCGTCAAGGCAAGATGAAGCCCTTTTCTGATGAGGAGTCCTGAGAGAAATCCCACCTTTGCTCTTGAGCCTCGAAAGGGTCCTTGACACCCTTGATGCAACTCAAGAATTTCCCCGAGATACCAGTCTCCAGTCGAGAGGAACACCGAGGGTCCCGCCACAATTCAAGAAGATCCCCGTTTTTCCATCCTCAACTTGAGATGAGGGTCCCTTTCCCTGCTACGTCGGGAAAGGAATCCCGGCATTCCCATCGCACCTCAGGAGGAGGCAGTCTCAACTTGAAAGTCGAGAGGAACTCCAGGGGTTGTGTCACCATTCCAAAAGACCCCGATGACCCAATCTTCTCCAGATACACCTGTTTCCTCTGCACTGACTCAAATGTCGCCCCGAGTATCGACTCACAACACGATGGCACGTGTGACAGCCCTGTGGCACCTTGAGAAAAAGCCACAGAACCCTATGTCAACTCGACAGGAAGCGTGACACTACTGTTACAGCTTGAGAGGAAAGTGGACTTGTATGTCTCCACACGAGACGAGGCCTGACTCCCCTGTAGAAACACCATAGGAAACCCAAGATCCATGTCAGCCCTGGATAGGAACCCTGAGGTTGCGGCCTCAGTTCCAGATGAGCACCTAGGACCCAGCATGGACTGCAGAGGAATCCCGAGGGGCCCCTCACAACTCGCATGGAGACTAGACTTTCCTGAGGCCACACAAGCAATTCCCCGAGGTCCCCATCATAACTTGAGAGGAACCCCAATTTTCCTGCTGCAACTCGTGAAAAACCAGGAGATTCTCCCCTCAACACGAGAATGGGCCCTTTTCTGGGGTAGCATCTTAAGAGAAATCCCACCTTCCCTCTTGAGCCTCTAAAGGGTCCTTGACCCCCTTGATGCAAGTCATGAAGTTCCCCAACATACCCGTCTCAACATGAGAGGAACACCAAGGGCCCTGCCAAAACTCAAGAACAGCCCGTTTTTCCCTCCTCATCTCAAGATGAGGGTACATTTCCCTGCTACATCGGGAAAGGAATCCCAGAGTTCCCTTCACACCTCAAGAGGAGGCGGTCTCAACTTTATAGTTGAGAGCAAGGCCAGGGGTCC
>SJYH01008312.1:8290-25236 GCA_006408735.1 Sylvicapra grimmia | reverse complement strand
GCTCCCAGCTAGGGTCCGGCCAGGCTGGGGTGTTGGGATGACATAGGGTCGGGGCCTTCCCCAAAGTAGATGCCAGCCCAGGCAGGTCTGCTCGAAGATGGCTCGTCGTTTAACACTCAGCCCACCCATTCACTCTGAATTTGCCTCTCTATACTCAAAAAGGACTTCTTGTCGACAAGAAGGGCCGCTGCTCTTGCTGCTGTTTGGGCTGGCGGAGGGCCTTCGCCCCTCGGGGGAGCCGGCCCGCCTCCCGCAGCAGACCTCGTGGAGGCTGAGCCTGAGCGCCACCGCGCTGCTCTCCCGGACGCCTCGCCGCTGCTTTATGCCGTCTGTCCTCTCTCTCCGCCCCGTTTTGGATTAATGACTGTTCCTTAACATCCCATTTTCTTCTGTGGCTTACTTCTGTTTCATCAGCTTTCCCACTGCTGTTTCAGTTCCAGGGCGCAGGAGCCCGTGAGGAATTCAGGGCAAGTGCCCTCCGCAGGGAGGACGTAGCTGTGGCCCGCCTGTGCTTGGACCCGTGACTGACTCACCAGCCTGCCTGAGACCCAGCGATCCACACAGTCCTCGGATCGCCGCCTCCACGTCCCAGCTCTGTGCTGCACTCACAGCCCGTTCCCGTCTCGTTCAAAATCCCCAACACACATTATTTTTGCTTTCAACAACTGTCTCTGTAACATTTTAAACATCCTCAGTTGGTGAGACGCGTCAGGCTTACCGCTTCGGCCAGTCTGGTGGCATTCACTGTCCCCCCGACTGCCACCTCCGGAAACCTTCACCTTGGCACACTGAACTGCTCTCCTTCCATCCACTGCCCACCTCCGGCCCGCCCGCGGCCCCAGCCCTCCGCTGCCCGGCTCTGAGTGGAATCGCAGGCCCGCCCTGTTGCCGCTGGCCTACTTCCCTCAGCGTGACAGCCTCTGGGTCCGTCTGTCCTGTAGTCTGGCAGGGTTTCCTTCCTTTTTAAGGCCAGGCCCGACTCCACTGTAGGGCTGGGCCGTGTTGGCTTCACCCTGTCGCCCAGATGGACACGGTCCTCTGCCCTCCTGTGAACGGCATCGCTGTGAGCACAGGCGCACAGGCTCGCTTCCCTGCGGGGTGTTTGCCAGAGGTGGGGGCACCGGGTCACTGCGGCGCTGCCCCGACGCCGCATGCCCGCTGGCCACAGCAGCGCACGGGCTCTCGGGGCTGCACGTCCCCGCAGGCGCCCTGACAGGGGCGAGGCCGCTCCTCCTGACAGCGACCTGTGTCCCCAGCCATGAGCTTTGCTGAGCCTCTCTTCCCGTGCTCGCCGGGGTCACGGTCTGCAGGTGGACAGGGGGCCGGAGGTGATCCCTGAAGAGGACGGCTGACCGCCGACCAGGGGCTTGAGCCGCGCTCCCAGGGCTGAGCCAGGCGGTCTCTGAGTGTTCTCAGCTCAGAAGACGTGGGACTCACTTGTGACCCCCTTTCTTAGACCTAAGGCCTCCTCGCGGCCCTCTGTCTCCCTGCTCTGGGGTCCCAGGCTCCGCCCATGAGGGCAAACCCTGCCCTGGCCCAACCCCCTAAGGACCACTGTCACTGACCCTCCAGCCGCGCGCGCCCCGGCTGGCCGCCCTGCGTGCCTCTCGGCTCTGCCAGGCTCTCCGGGGAGCCGGGCTGCCCGCCCATGGGCTCCTCCGGGCGGGCAGCGCTGTGGGGGTCTGTGTATGGGAACAGGCCCGTGGGCCGCGACCCTGGCCAGAGCCCAGCCTCCTGGGCAGGGGCCCCGGGACGGCAGCGTGCCTGGTGGCCCTGCAGGGACGGCCTGAGACTCGGCCCACCTGAGGGCCCAGCATGCCGCCTTGTGGGGCTGGCAGCTCACAGGCCCCAGGAGCACCGCCAACTGCGCCCTCTCGTCCAAACATAGAGGATTTATTGTCTTCAGTGGTCAGGAGCACAAAATGCAAGAGAGAAAAGGCACCCTCCCCCGGGCCCTCAGTCGCCGTGGCGGGGCGGTGGAGGCGAGGTGGCGGTCCCGCGCAGGCTCAGGCGTTCGAGGCGCAGGCTCAGGCCTCGAACGCGGCGCAGCTGGAGCACAGCACTTTCTCGTGAAGGTCGCCCCCGTAGCTGAGACCGGCGGGGAGAGGGGCTGCATTAGGGCTGAGTCCCCGGGAGCTGCGTACCCGCCCGGCTCAGACGCAGGCAGCCACGAGGGGCTCCCGCGCCCAGGCGGCCGAGCCCCCACGGCCAGGCCCCCGGAGGCGGACACGCCTGAGGGAGGCGGCTTGGGGGCCCGGGCTGAGGCCAGAGTGCGGAGCCTGCCGACAAGCGGTGCCCCGAGGAGCCCCCCTCAGCCCCCAGACACCAGCCCTGGGTGGACGTCCACCTGCGGGGGTGACGGTGGACGTCTGGGGCGCTCACTGGGGCAGCCCAGCCAGCCAGAGCGCAGCTCAGCCTCACGCTGGCCGGCCGCCCGGGCAGCCCCCGGCCGTGCAGCAGGGCCGACAGCTCCAGCAGGCAGGGAAGAGGCAACGCAGCCCAGGGTGGGAGGCCGCGCCGGGGAAGGAGCTGACGGGCCGGGAGGCGGCAGGCGCCATAGTCTCAGCACTCAGGAGCCCAGGCCCGGCTCTCAGCGGCGGCCGGCCCCACAGTCCCGGGGCCCGAGGGGTCCACCAGGCGCAGGTAGGACGCCGTGGCAGGGCCGCACTGCAGCTCGGAGGCCAAAGCCCGGCCTCCAGGGGGCCCTGGAGCAAGTCACCAGCTCATCACACAGGGCAGGGTGCCCAGCCCATCACGGCCACGAGACCAGGCAGGTGAGCGGTGGGCTCTGTGGGTGTTTGGAAACCAGGCAGCTGGGGGAGGCGGGAGGATGAGGAGGGCCAGCACTCACTCGGCCAGGGGGAGGCCCTGCCCCAGGGACCACACTCACTCCAGGAGGGGGAGGCCCTGCCCCAGGGCCCCCACTCACTCCAGGAAGGGGAGGCCCCGCCCCAGGGGCCCGCACTCTCTCCAGGAGGGGGAGGCCCCGCCCCAGGGCCCCCACTCACTCCAGGAAGGGGAGGCCCCGCCCCAGGGCCCCCAGTCTCTCCAGGAAGGGGAGGCCCCGCCCCAGGGCCCCCACTCACTCCAGGAAGGGGAGGCCCCGCCCCAGGGGCCCGCACTCTCTCCAGGAGGAGGAGGCCCCGCCCCAGGGCCCGCACTCACTCCAGGAGGGCGCACAGGGCGCAGGCCACGGCTCCGCAGCTGCAGCAGGTGCGCACGCAGCGCGCGCACAGGGCCCGCTCGCACTGGCCGCACGCCGCCTTCCCGTCCACAGCCCGCACGCACGAGGAGCAGGCTCCCTTCGCCGCCCCAGCCGGGTCTGTGCGGAAGAAACACCGGTCAGTCCAACGGTGGGCGGGAGCCCTGGTGCTGGGGGCCGCCCCTCGCCCCCCGGAGGACAGCGGGCTGCCCTCCTCCAGCACCTCACCCACCACCAGTCAACCCGTGTGGAGGCCTTACTCACCAGCCTCGGAGGCCTGCGCTTGACGCCGGGTCAGCCGGCCGTCGGGCCCGATCAGCATCTGCCCACGCGCGGCCCGAGGGGCTTCTGTGGGGCCGGGCCTCGGGGACTCTGGCGTGTGGACGATGGCGCAGCCTTCCTCCCAGGCAGGGTCCATGCAGGCCTGGGCCCCACGGAAGAGAAGCTGCATGGTCTTCTCTGGGGAGGACAAGCATTGCCCGCTTACACCCCTGCGGGGCCGCCTGTCCCCGGAGCCGTGTGCTGAGCCCTCCTCTGAGCAGATTTCCCGTCACCCGGGACCAAGCTGCCCCTGGCGA
Source organism: Sylvicapra grimmia (assembly GCA_006408735.1). Taxonomy (NCBI): domain Eukaryota; kingdom Metazoa; phylum Chordata; class Mammalia; order Artiodactyla; family Bovidae; genus Sylvicapra; species Sylvicapra grimmia. The sequence goes on along the minus strand of SJYH01008312.1, from coordinate 21,456 downwards.
GGCTGCCCTCCCGCCCTGGCTCAGCGGGCACCTCCTCCAGCCAGCTTCTGCACCCTGCAGCCCCACCTGGGCCCCCCGTCCGTCACTCTGCTCATTTTTCACAACGTGTGGCCTCACCTCCTCCCCAGAACCCACAGGCAGGCCTCCTCTGACAGAGAACGGTCTGTGCTTGCTGCTAAGTCACTTCAGTCGTGTCTGACTCTGTGCGACCCCACAGACGGCAGCCCACCGGGCTCGTCCGTCCCTGCGATTCTCCAGGCAAGAACACTGGAGTGGGTTGCCATCTCTGTCTCCATTTCCTTCTGCACTGTGGATCGCCAGCTGAAGCACAGCAAGAGACTCGGGGTTGAGCCTGCAACCCCAGGCTGCTGCAGAGCTGCTGGCGAAATGCACAGCCATAGCTGGCTCCTGACAAGGGACCCCAGAACCTTCCAGACCTCTGTGGGACCCGGACATCTCCCCACCCATGAGCAGCAGCTGTGGCAAGGTGAAGTGCTAGGTGCCAGCCCAGCAATGCTCTGTGGTTCTCTGCCCTGTCCCAACAGAGCCAGGGTGGAGACCTTAGAAGCTGCTGGCGCTGGGTGATATCACAGAAACACACAGCTGATAACTAAAGTGATGAGAGCCTGCCACGCCCAGCTCCTCCTCCTCCAGTCTCCCCGTTCGTAACAGGATGGGACTGGGCAGGGGGCAGGTCATGTGGCGAGACTAACACTTGTCTTCAAGGGCCTGTGGCCAGCTCAACAAAGAGGCCAGAGCTTAAGACCTAGAAATCATTACACATGAGTTCACACGGGCCTCACGGTGTCCCATCCTTCTCAGAGAATGTCCAGGGAGCCTAGCACTCCCTCCCTGATGGGCCCTGCATGGGACAAGCTCTGCAAATGCTCCAGGACATTGTGGTCAAGAGCTAGACTGACTTGTGTGTGTGTGTGTTACTCACTCAGTCGTGTCTGACTCTGTGACCCCATGGACTGTAGCCCACCAGGCTCCTCTTTCCATGGGATTCTCCAGGCAAGAATACTGGAGTGGGTTCCCATGCCCTCCTCCTGGGGATCTTCCCAAACCAGGGATCAAACCCAGGTCTCCCTCACTGCAGGAAGGTTCTTTACTGTCTGAGCCGCCAGGGAAGCCCTCCCTTCTGTTTGGAGTGTTTTCATTTTTGGAATATCCTGAGAGAGTAACAGTTGCAGTTTGGCCCAAGTACCCTAGGCTTCACTTATTTACATCACCTGCTAATCTCTCCAAAGTGATGATCAGTAGTATACCCATGCACTCAAAAATGTGCATGAGGAAGTCAGAGGAGAAGGCTTAGGTCAGCGCCCCCACATTTCTCCAACTGGACAGTCCAGCCACGCGGAGCCGGACAGCACACTCCAGCTCCCCGGTTTTCCACAGGCTGTTCCCTCTGCCAGGAATTTCCTTCCTTTCCCTCTCTGCCTGTCTAACCCCGCAGGATCTGGCTGTGACTGTTCCTCCGGGAGACCTGCGAGCCTGCGGGTGGTCCTTCGGTGACCCGTGCCTGCCCCTCTGGAGAGTCCTCCTTCGACTGGCCCCCTCGGTGGCGGCACCGCCTGGCACGGAGGGCGCGCTCCACACAAGCCTCTCGGGTTTGAAGGGGTGCCTCTGCCGGCTTTCCCACCGGAACGAGTCCCGGAAGGCGGGACCCGGAGGCCTAGCGCCGCGCTGGTCAGATCAGAGCGGGCTCCTGCGAGTCCAGTATTCCCGCAGGACCGAGCCCCGACTCGGCGCCACGCAGAAGCCGTCCCGTTTCGGGAGGTGCGGAAGGGGCAGGTCGCGGACGCGGGGCATTCACACCGCCCTTCTCGCGGCTCCTAAGCGCGGCCAGGCGGCGGGAACACGGGCCCCGGCTCCAGGGGGCGCGGCCGCTGGCGACCCCCGCCCAGCCCCGCTTCACCGCACTCACCGAAAATCTCTCGTGTGAGGCGCTCGGCGCACACGCCGCGACTCAGCTCTCTCTGGCCGACACGCACTTTGAGCTGCAGCGGGGCCGCATCCGCGAAGGGGCAGCCCCGCTTGGGCATGGCCGCGGCCCGGAGCCGCTCGCTCGGCCGCCGCGCCTCTCTTGCCCGTGACGTCACAGCCGCGCGCCAACCCGGCGCGGAGCGGGGGCGGGACTAATACGCGGCGCGACACGGGATAGGTCTGGGGAGAGGATGGGCGGGCCTCGTGGGCGGTGCGACGCGCGGTAGGCCCAGGGCGAGGGCGGGGGCGGGGCGCTTGCTGGGAGGCGGGACTCAGAGGCGCGGGAAAGTCCAGGGAGAGGTCAAGGGTCAGAGCGGGCGCGCCACGGGCAGGGAAGTAGGAAGGCGCTGTGGTGCGAAAGCGCCGCGGGATAGGCTGGGACTGCGTGGGGGCGGGACTCGTGAGACACGCGCCCGTGAGAGGCCAGAGGCGACACGGGGGCGGGACTCGTCCGAGGGGGCGAGACTCGCGTGAGGCGGCGCGCAAAAGGCGAGCGTTCTGGCTGTTGTTTTGGTCTCCAAGCAACTCTTTCCTTTTTTAGTTTTTTAACTGAACGGTCATTGCTTTACAGAATTTTGTTGTTTTCTGTCAAACATCAGCACGAGAGAGCATAGGTGCAACTCTGGAAAGTCGTGTTTCTCCCTTTAAATCTCCAGCGGTCTGAGGAGGACTCACTTCCTGGCGTTTACCTCCAGAAACGTTTGGTCCTGGGCCGGCTGACCGGCAGGGCGGTGCCAGTTCCAGGGCACCAGCAAGGCTCAGCCCCGCGCCGCGCCGTCCGGGCAGAGTTCCACGCGCCGACTCTTCTTTACTTCTTAATTTGGAGGGACGTCTCGCCTTCGCACGTGGGCCCTTCTGGGCCCTGATCCGCCTCTGAGCAGGGCGGAGGCAGTGCTGGGCTCTGACCCAGCGGCGAGGCTCCGGCCCACCCTGGCCTCTGCCGGCTGCCTGCCTGCCTGACCGCGTCCCGCCTGCTGGCCCAGGGGCCTTCCAGCCTGCCCCTCTGTGGCCCGGCTTTGTGGCGACAAACCGACACGCCCCACGGGAGGCCCCGACGCTGACCCCGCCCGGAAGGAGTATGGGCCCCTTCCCGCCGGCCCGGTGGGTCTGGAAGACCAGGGCCCGAGGGGCTTTGGCAGCGTTTCCCGGTCGTGTGGCTCTCGTGCGGTACTATTCCTGTCAGCCACCTGCGGTAACTGACTGAAGAGACGCTTGATTGGTTTTATCCTAGAAATGGACGAAATTCCCAGGAATATTGCTTTGAATCTTACAGATCTTGGGAATTTTAAAAACTTTCCTTGGGTTCAGATTTGAAACTGCCTTAGACTCTTTTCAGTCACAGTAAATATTCAACAGGTGGAAAGCATTGTGGTTAAAAGAGAATCTTGATAGCTCTTCTATCTCAACTTAATTTAAGAAAGAGTTGTGGAGGGCCTGGTCAGTGTTGGACTCCTTTTCTAGGGGTGCTAGTAACAAAGCTCCCGGACTAGGGGCTTGGACCATACACATTTCCTCTCTTTAGTTCTGGGAGGCGGAAGTCCCAGATCGAGGCGGGCAGACCTGACTTCTCCTGAGGCCTCTTCCTCATCCGCTTCTCTTACAAGGATATCAGTCAGACTGGATTAAGGCGAAGCCATAAGACCTGTTGAAAACTTATTACATGCTGGTTTCTCAAAAAGTTGAAAATAGGACTACCATGTGATCCAGCAATACCACTTTGGTGTATACAAAGGAATTGAAGCCACTATCTTGAAGCACTGTGCCCCATGCTCACTGCAGCATTTTTGCAATAGCCAAGACATGGAGACAACCTAAGTGTTCATCTGTGGATGAATGAATAAAGAAGTGAGTGATATTTGGAATTACATATAATGAAATATTATTCAGCCATAAAAAAGGCCATCCTGCCAATTGGAACAACATGAATGAACCTGGAGGACATTTTGCTAATTAAGTTAGAGAAAGACAAAGAGAGTACTGTATAGTTGCACTTACATGTGGAATTCAAAATCATCACAGAAGCAGAGTAGAATGGTGGTTGCTGGGCGCTGGCATTGAGGGAAATGGGGAGCTGATGGTCTGAGGGTACAGACTTCCAGTTATAAGATGAAGTTCCAGGCTTCTGACAATGTGCAGCACAGTAACTCTAGTTATCAAGTATTACGTACTTGAAAGTTGCTAAAAGTAGATCCTAAATGTACTCACCATAACAAAAACAGCAAAATGGATGCATTATCTCACCTTATCATAGTTTGCAATATGTATGTGTATGAAATCATGACACTGTACACCTTAATGTTATAAAAATTAAGAAACAGAAGCCTCATTTAAAAACGAGTCGGAGGGACTTGCCTAGTGGTCCAGTGGTTAAGATTCCAGGCTCTCAATGTAGGGGGCCTGGGTTTGAGCCCTGGTTGGGGAACTAGATCCCGCATGCAACCAAGAGTTCAAGCATGCTGCAACTAAGATCTCGTGTGCTGCAGCTAAGGCCCAGCACAGCTAGACAGATAACTCGACATTTAAATGAAATACAGTGGAGTCAGAGAAAGTTCCCTGGCCTCCAGGGGTCGGGACTCTGCACTTTCACTGCCGAGGGTTGAGGGTTGGGTCAGGGAACTAAGATCCCACAAGCGGCGTGCTCAAAAACTTAAAAAAATAAACTGGAGTCAGGAGGCCAGAGAGGGAGCAAGCAGACCCTGTGTGTGCCATGCGCTCAGTCACTTCAGACTCTGCAACCCGTGGACTGCAGCCGCCCACCAGGCTCCTCTGTCCCTGGGATTCTCCAGGCAAGAACACTGGAGTGGCTTGCCACGCTCTCCTCCAGGGGATCTTCCCGACCCAGGAATTAAACCCATATCTCTGGCATCTTCCTGCAAGGAAGAGAGTACCTTGCGTTACTTTACTAATAGGAGGAGGAAGGAAGGATTTTTCCACTCCTGGCAACAAGCCAGCCAGTGAAAGACCGTTTACATGCCAAACTCTCAGTTTCCACCAATGGACTCTTTGCTTAGATGGGCCCTTCCTAATTCTCCCTTCTCCTCGATTAAAGAATTGCCTCTTTGTTCTCCAGACTTGCCTGTGGTTTGTCATAGACTGTTATGTTCCAAACTGCGACTCTTGGCTGTTTCCGAATAAACCCATTTTGCTGGTCTCTTTTATTGTTGTAGGTCAAGAGTGTCTAATTAAGGTGTGCATTATCCGTGCCAATTACTCGTTCTGTGTTGATTGGATCTTGATATATGTTGGATCATAAGAAAAGCAAGAGAATTCCAGAAAAAATCTACTTCTGTTTCACTGACTACACTAAAGCCTTTGACTCTGTGGATCACAACAAATTGGAAAATTCTGAAAGAGATGGGAATATCAGACCATCTTACCTGCCTCCTGAGAAACCTGTATGCAGGTCAAGAAGCAACAGTTAGCACTGGAAATGGAACAACAGACTGCTTCCAAACTGGAAAAGGAGTACGTCAAGGCTGTATATTGTCACCCTGCTTATTTAACTCACATGAAGAGTTCAGTTCAGTTCAGTCGCTCAGTCGTGTCCAACTCTTTGGAACCCCATGAACTGCAGCACACCAGGCCTCCATGTTCATCACCAACTCCCGGAGTTTCCTCAAACTCCTGTCCATTGAGTCGGTGATGCCATCCAACCATCTCATCCTCTGTCGTCCCCTTTTCTTCCCTCAATCTTTCCCAGCATCAGGATCTTTTCAAATGAGTCAGTTCTTTGCATCAGGTGGCCAAAGGATTGGANGTACTTGAAAGTTGCTAAAAGTAGATCCTAAATGTACTCACCATAACAAAAACAGCAAAATGGATGCATTATCTCACCTTATCATAGTTTGCAATATGTATGTGTATGAAATCATGACACTGTACACCTTAATGTTATAAAAATTAAGAAACAGAAGCCTCATTTAAAAACGAGTCGGAGGGACTTGCCTAGTGGTCCAGTGGTTAAGATTCCAGGCTCTCAATGTAGGGGGCCTGGGTTTGAGCCCTGGTTGGGGAACTAGATCCCGCATGCAACCAAGAGTTCAAGCATGCTGCAACTAAGATCTCGTGTGCTGCAGCTAAGGCCCAGCACAGCTAGACAGATAACTCGACATTTAAATGAAATACAGTGGAGTCAGAGAAAGTTCCCTGGCCTCCAGGGGTCGGGACTCTGCACTTTCACTGCCGAGGGTTGAGGGTTGGGTCAGGGAACTAAGATCCCACAAGCGGCGTGCTCAAAAACTTAAAAAAATAAACTGGAGTCAGGAGGCCAGAGAGGGAGCAAGCAGACCCTGTGTGTGCCATGCGCTCAGTCACTTCAGACTCTGCAACCCGTGGACTGCAGCCGCCCACCAGGCTCCTCTGTCCCTGGGATTCTCCAGGCAAGAACACTGGAGTGGCTTGCCACGCTCTCCTCCAGGGGATCTTCCCGACCCAGGAATTAAACCCATATCTCTGGCATCTTCCTGCAAGGAAGAGAGTACCTTGCGTTACTTTACTAATAGGAGGAGGAAGGAAGGATTTTTCCACTCCTGGCAACAAGCCAGCCAGTGAAAGACCGTTTACATGCCAAACTCTCAGTTTCCACCAATGGACTCTTTGCTTAGATGGGCCCTTCCTAATTCTCCCTTCTCCTCGATTAAAGAATTGCCTCTTTGTTCTCCAGACTTGCCTGTGGTTTGTCATAGACTGTTATGTTCCAAACTGCGACTCTTGGCTGTTTCCGAATAAACCCATTTTGCTGGTCTCTTTTATTGTTGTAGGTCAAGAGTGTCTAATTAAGGTGTGCATTATCCGTGCCAATTACTCGTTCTGTGTTGATTGGATCTTGATATATGTTGGATCATAAGAAAAGCAAGAGAATTCCAGAAAAAATCTACTTCTGTTTCACTGACTACACTAAAGCCTTTGACTCTGTGGATCACAACAAATTGGAAAATTCTGAAAGAGATGGGAATATCAGACCATCTTACCTGCCTCCTGAGAAACCTGTATGCAGGTCAAGAAGCAACAGTTAGCACTGGAAATGGAACAACAGACTGCTTCCAAACTGGAAAAGGAGTACGTCAAGGCTGTATATTGTCACCCTGCTTATTTAACTCACATGAAGAGTTCAGTTCAGTTCAGTCGCTCAGTCGTGTCCAACTCTTTGGAACCCCATGAACTGCAGCACACCAGGCCTCCATGTTCATCACCAACTCCCGGAGTTTCCTCAAACTCCTGTCCATTGAGTCGGTGATGCCATCCAACCATCTCATCCTCTGTCGTCCCCTTTTCTTCCCTCAATCTTTCCCAGCATCAGGATCTTTTCAAATGAGTCAGTTCTTTGCATCAGGTGGCCAAAGGATTGGAGTTTCAGCTTCAGCACCAATCCTTCCAATGAATATTCAGGACTGATTTCCTTTAGGAAGAACTGGTTGGATCTCCTTGAAGTCCAAGGGACTCTCAAGAGTCTTCTCCAATACCGCAGTTCAAAAGCATCAATTCTTCAGCGCTCAGCTTTCTTTATGGTCCAACTCTCACATCTATACATGACCACTGGGAAAACCATAGCTTTGACTAGACAGACCTTTGTTGGCAAAGTAATGTCTTTGCTTTTTAAGATGCTGTCTAGGTTGGTCATAACTTTTCTTCCAAGGAGCAAGCACCTTTTAATTTCATGGCTGCAGTCATAATCTGCAGTGATTTTGGAGCCCCCCAAAATAAAGTCTGTCACTGTTTCCACTCCCCATCTATTTGCCATAAAGTGATGGGACCAGATGCCATGATCTTTGTTTTCTGAATGTTGAGTTTTAAGCCAATTCTTCCACTCTCCTGTTTCACTGTCATCAAGAGGCTCTTTAGTAGAGTACATCATGTGCTCCATGCAGAGTACATCATGTGAAACGCTGGGCTGGATGAATCACAAGCTGGAATTAAGATTGCCAGGAGAAATATCAACAACCTCAGATATGCAGATGACACCACCCTTGTGGCAGAGATGGAAGGGGAACTAAAGAGCCTCTTGATGAAGGCTGAAGAGGAGAATGGGAAAGCTGGCTTAAAGCTCAACATTCAAAAAACTAAGATCATGGCCTCTGGTTCCATCACTTCATGGCAAACAGGTGGGGAAAAATGGAAACAGTAGCTGCTGCTAAGTCGCTTCAGTTGTGTCCGATTCTGTGCGACCCCATAGACGGCAGCCTGCCAGGCTCCCCTATCCCTGGGATTCTCCAGGCAAGAATACTCGAGTGGGTTGCCATTTCCTTCTCCAATGCATGAAAGTGCAAAGTGAAAGTGAAGTCGCTCAGTCGTGTCCGACTCTTAGCGACCCCACGGACGGCAGCCCAGCAGGCTCCTCCATCCATGGGATTTTCCAGGCAAGAGCACTGGAGTGGGGTGCCATTGCCTTCTCCAGGAAACAGTGGCAGATTTTATTTACTTGGGCTCCAAAATCACAGTGGATGGCGACTGCAGGCATGAAATTAAAAGACGTTCGCTCCTTGGAAGAAAAGTTATGACCAACCTAGACAGCATCTTAAAAAGCAAAGACATTACTTTGCCGACACAAATCTGTCTAGTCAAAGTTATGGTTTTTCCAGTAGTCATGTATGGATGTGAGATTTGGACCATAAAGAAGGCGGAACACCAAAGAGCTGATGCTTTTGAACTGTGATGCTGGAGAAGACCCTTGAGAGTCCTTTGGCCATCAAATCAGTCAATCCTAAAGGAAATCAACCCTGAATATTCATTGGAAGGACTGATGCTGAAGCTGAAGCTCCAATCCTTTGGTGACCTGATGTGAAGAGCCGATTCATTGGAAAAGACCCTGATGCTGGGAAGATTGAGAGGAGGAGAAGGGGGTGGCAGAGGATGAGGTGGCTGGATGGCATCACTGACTCAATGGACATGAGTTTGCTCAAACCCCGGGAGATGGTGAAGGACAGGGAAGCATGGTGTGCTGAAGTCCATGGGGTTGCAAAGAGTCAGACACAACTTAGCGACTGAATAAGAACAGCAATCACATGACCGTTAATTCTTTTCAAGTCCTCACCTCCAAATACAGTCACAGTCACAGTGTGAGGAGGTAGGAGTTGAGACGACCACATACGAATTCCAGGGGGACACAGTCCAGCCCATGACTGGTGCCACCCTCTGTGCTAGGCCCTCGGGGGCGCTGCTGGGCAGAGCCAGCTGGGTCCCTGCCCTCTGGTGGGACAGATGTTACCAAAGGGCCAGCACAAGGGGCTGTGGAAGCAGAGTAAGGAGACCCACCTTGCCCGGGGTGGGGGGACACCTCAGCAAAACTGCCTGGCCGGGAACCAAACTCATGCAAAGCATCTGTGGAACGGCATAGTTTGATCTTAGAAAGTTGGACGTTCTGGAATTGAATACATGTCAGATGAGGAAGGAACATGCTTTGTGTTTTCCCAGAAGTGCAGCGAAGTTCCCGTCTGACAAGCGCAGAAGGGCAGGGCCGGCTGGAAGGGTTTTTGCTAAATGTCTAATCACAGTTTCCCCGGGGGCCTACTCATGAGCGCTCAGCACCTCAGTCGCGCAGCCTGGCTGTACTGCTTTGAGTGACTGTTCGCTTGGGGAATGGTTTACTTATAGTGCAGGTGTGTGTCCTTACGTCCACTGGAATGCCCGGATGGTCAAGGTGTCCAGTCCTACCCGCTGCCATGGTGACCCGTCGCCCCTCCCCGCCCCCGGCAGAAGTGACTGTTGCTCTGCACGCCCCCCTGCAGGGCAGGCTCGCTCTGCGCACAGCCCTTTGTGTCTGGCTCTCCCCCTCAGCTGGCTGCCTCCGAGACCGGCCAGGGTCCCGCACCCGTCCGTGGTCTCCTCCTCTTGTTGCTGAGTGTGCCCGTGTGTGGATGGACCACAGTTTTTGTTGCTCTGTGGAGGCACATGGGCTGTGCCGGGTTTCGCGCGGATGAAGGCAGCTGCTCTGGACATTCTCTTCCAAGGCTTCTGGACATTCATGGGTCAGTGCCTAGGAGTGGAATGGCTCAGTGGCAGGGTAACGAACATTAATGACAGCTTTCCAAAGGGCTTAAAAAACACATTTTATCGAGCAACATCCTCAAATCACTTACTTGTCTTTTCCTCACATATTCAATTGAGACCAGTGTAAGCTCCTTTACCCTGGAGGTCTGCTGTTGGTGCCAAGGAGAGAGGGCACCAGGTTATAATTGCTCAGACCCTCACAGCACCTGATACTGAGAGAAGGCAGCTAACCTCACCCCCCACCCTCCCATCTCTGGGCCACACAAGGGCGAGGACGCCAGTGCCAGCCAAGAATGGTGTCCCCTCGAGTTTGGTGTCTTTTCTGTAAAACTTCTGCAGATAGACATACCACCTGCGGCTGCCTCCCCAGAATGCGGTCCAGAGCTGGAAGGAAAAAACAACTTGTACTGAAGGACTGAGCGGCAGCTTTCTAATCTAAGTTGCAGGCTGACCTTGCTGAGCCAGGAGTGCAGCTTTTTACACAGAACAAAGTGATTTCTCTTTCTTCTGAAAAATGCCTGTTCTGGGTGATTGCCCAGAGCGTGCATCCCTCTGTTGTAGCAAGATGGGATGAGACAGCCATCTGGTCAGGAGAAGCACAGTCCCCGGGGGCAGGGAGGAGAGCTGGGGTCCACCTCCTTCCCTAAGAGCTCACCCTGCCTCGGGGCTCTCTCCTTTCCTCTCCCTTGCTCTGTCGTGAAGGGAACGCCAAGGTCAGCTTCTTCTGGTGTTTCTCACTTCTAGCCCTGCTGCCCGAGGAAGCTGGTCCACACACGTGCTCCTGCATTCTTTCAAATCACCGGAGGCCATCCTCGGCCGTTTGGAAAAGCTCACTAGTGTGTGTGAAGCCATACTCCCAATATGCGGCCTGTTCGCCTAATATGCTGAAGTGTCCGGGACTCCAGGGTGCGAGCCGGTGACACCGGGCCCGGCAGAACATCCTGGGGCTGGCGGGGCCCACGGGAAGCAAGCCGGTTGTCACCTGCCCAGTGTCAGTGAACCCAGATGGCATCCTCAGCTCTAGAAAGTGAGGATTTAGGCCTGGCAGACTTCTAGTCTCTCCATGTGTATAAACCCTCCCCTCTCTGAAATGATACCAAAAGGCCAATTATTTTTCTGAACTGACTGCACACTCTGAAGCGGTGTTGAATGAGCCGAGTACGGCTTCCAGTTGAGCACAGACCACAGCAGGGTCTCTGCAGGTTCTGCCAGCTGAGAAGCGTCTTCCTCGCCTGGGGAACATGGGGCGGGGCAGAGGGTGTCCCACTGAAAGGCAGGGGCTGCCATGTGGGGAAGGGCTCTGGCGTCTAGAGCGGGTCTGCGGAGACATTCTGTCTTGGAAAACATGCTTCATGCCCGTGGTCTTCCTTCCCTGGGCTGCTCCCATTTTGTTGTCTGAGCAAACAAATGGCTTGGCATCCTGACACCGAAAATGTGAGTCACCCAGGCCGCTGATGCTGCCGAGCGATGCCTTTGAGCAGTTAGACGTCGAAGCAACGATGACAAAGTCAGAAAAAAGCCTGCACCGCTCACTGCGGCTCAGCGGCTGCGGGACTGTTTATTACTCAGCGGCTCCAACTGCACAGAGAACCGCGTGACAGGTAACGAGCCAGAAAAGGGCTCTGGTTTGAGCTCATGTGAAATAGCAGGATTTAAAAAAACGGACACAACACTGGCTTTCAGATGTTTCAAGTTGTAGAAATCAGTGGGTTGGGCTGAAGGCTTAAAGAGAAATACAAAAGTACAGAAAATAGCTTTCAAATCTCTTTGTTCACGGTGTTGGTTCTGCTGGCCGAGGAAAGGACACGACGTGGGCCACGCCGCTGGCGTCAGCCCCGGCTTCATCTAAAACAGCTGGATCATCGAATCTCTGGACTTGCCGACACCAACCCATTTCACTGAAAGGGGAAGGGGAGGTTCAGCCTGGGGTGAGGCGGGTGGAGGGGGTGGCTGGATGCGGGGCACCCACCTGCCACTCCGACGTGGTTCTCCACGAATCGGATGTAGCTCTGGGCCTGCGGGGGGAGGTCCTCCCACTTCCGGGCGCCCGTGGTGTCCGCCTTCCACCCCGGCAGCGTCTCGTATTCCACCTCCACCTTCTGCAGGATCTCCTGGTTGGCTGCGGACACGGGCTGGGTGAGCCGCGCGCCGCCGATGTCGGCGGGGGACCCCAGCCCGGGGTCTGCTTGCCCCAGCGTTCAGGGGCAGAGAAGGCCGGCAGCTCTGCGTGGTTTTCTCGGGGCTGGGGGGTGGTTCTGGGACACTGCCTGATCCCCTTCCAGCCAAGGGGACACGCCTCCCTGGACACGGATTCCAGGGGACACCTCAGCTGAGCAATTCTGAGGCCCCCGCTTCTAAGGGGATTTGAGGTCCTGCGGTGTTAGGGTTCCTGAAGGGTCTATGTTCCCCTCCCTAGGGCAAGGATCCCAGTTGCTCTGGACTCCTGGCCTCACAGCAGACGCCAACGACCCCTGTGGTCAGAAATTGCTTGGAAGGAGCTGTCCACCGCAATCACATGCCCTGAGTCCCAGCGCTCCCCTGCTGTGTCCTCTCGGAGTTCAGAGTCAGTCGGTCTGGGGGACACTGGCCGAGAGGATGCACGGGGCTCCCACGGCCAAGGGTCTGCACACAGATGTTGGGGGGCAGCGGGGCCAGCTCGCCCACAGCCGCCGGTAGGGATGGGGTCACCCATGACCCCAGGCCAGACACACAGGAAAACATCACTGCCTTTACGCTTTTTAGAAGAGACACTTGCTTGGTCACAGAAACTTCAGGGAGACCTTAAAAAGTCTAACCAAAAACATGTGTTTTCCTAGGTCAACATCATGTTCCTATTTGTCCAGAGTTTTGAGTGTCCAGAGCCCATGTTTGCTATTTCAGGTGAGTCCCCAGCTCCCAGGAGGTGGGCGTTGACCCTGGGGATTCCCCAAGGTCTTGGGGTCAGGCCGGCCCCTGAGTCCCTCTGAGCCCTCCCCAGCGCGCGGACGCACAGGCCTCCGCTCTGGGTGAGAACCTGCAGCGCACAGAAGTGGGAAGAGCCTCTGACACGGTTGCCCCGCGCGCCCGACGCGCACACACCGTCCCTCCGGCCCGAGGCCAATGACCAAGGGCAGGGGGGCAGCGGTGCCCGCACCTGGGAAGTAGGGGATCCGCTTCCCGCCGAGCTTGTACGCCACGCCGACCTTGATCTCGTC
>SJYH01008311.1:0-14885 GCA_006408735.1 Sylvicapra grimmia | reverse complement strand
TTTCTCAAGAGGTTGTCAGGCCACAACTGCCCAGAATCAAACTGGTTTGCTGAGCTGGGGTTGCTTTGGTCCTGCATACAGTTGATGATTGTTGTTGGAGTTCTTGGCTGCTCTTGTGAGGGTTCGGGTCCTGGTCAGCCCAGGGCTGACCTTGCTCAGTAGCAAGGTGTTGCCAGCAGATCATCAGCAAAGACGAGTGGGATGATCCCCTGAAGGACTACCCTAGGAGGGAAGATTCTTCCAGAGACAGAAACGCATGTGGTGAAGGGGTCTGGAGGTGGGCCATGAAGGGACAGCCGTGTACTAGCCGGGACACTGTCCTTTCCCAAATGCGGATGCTCAGTCTCATGCAAGCTGGCTGTAGAAACTGAATTGCATGCCATGTAGCAGGTAGCCTGCTGAGACTGGGGTTCTTGGGGATTCAGTATGTCCGTGAGTGAAGCAAGTCCCCTAAAATCAGTTGTGGTTGCAGAGTGAGAGTCCTAGGTGATACTACTAGAAGGGTAAATTAAAGTAAGTTTGTCAGAATCATCCTTCCATGGGTCCTGCCATCCCCTGGCCACCTGTTGCTCACTGAGTTTGAGATTGCCTGGGCTTTACACTCCCACCCCTTACCCTGGGAAGGCCTATCATTGCAAGGGCGTCCTCTCTGGGGTCCCAGTGCACCTGTGCACTGACTTTGGGATCTTCCGTGAATTTCCACATCCACCACTCGTGGCTCACCCCCACCACACATCCTGCACTGGAAGCAGCTTCAGGCTACCTTGGGAAAATATGGAAGAGCTCGGGGAGGAGGCGGACAGGAAGCCATAAGGACAGGACATGGTGCCTACTGACTCCATGTCCGACATTGCAGCGACCAACCATCCTTAGACTGGGGACGCCTTGTGCCTCCTCTTATGGTTGCTCGGCACCTCCTCTCCTGTTGCCTTCATATCTGCATCTTCCCTGGGCCAGACACACGCACAGACACACAAACACATCTGACACAAGCACATGGATGTATATAAACACTTGCTCAGCACAGGGACACAAACACAAACAAGGAACACAGGCTCTTTAAACACCTTTGTTTCCTGTTTGCGTTTGTGTCCCCATGCTAAGCACATGTGCGTATACACACATGTGTTGTGTCGAACGTGTTTGTGTGTGTGTGTGTGTGTGTGTGTGTGTGTGTGTCCGGCCTAGGCAGATGCAGAAATGAAGGTGACAGGAGAGGATGTGTTGAGCAACCATAAAAGGATGCAGGAGGCGTCCCCATTGTCAGGGTGTTTGTTCGCCATATCTCTACAGTGACCCTGTCCAGGATGTGAATGAGGAAAGGACAGCCACTGATAACTCTTGACTGTGACTCCAGAGATCTGCAATTAGACCAAATATAAAAACACGCTCATCATTTATACCTTGTTATTGTGTGTGTTTGGATCAGGAAGAGGGGGTGCATGGTCTGAGGATACACCCAGGACAAATCAGATGGAGTGGGTCTTTGAAATCACTGGCTGTGAAGCCCTCAGTCTGTGGGCACATGGGCCATTCTGTGGAAATATATACGTGGCTATGGCAGGACTGGGATGGTGAGGAGGCTAAGGTCCTGCAGAGAAGGGCAGAAACCAAAATGAGAAAGAGGCATAGATTGTCTAATGCACTGGAGACTTTTCCACACACATGAGGAGAACTGGGAAGGTCCTGGGCCTGTGCTGCCCAGAATCAGCCCATCAGCCAGCACACTCTTTCCCTGAGGGTGGCACACACTCACATTATGTGATGCAAAACACAAAATGAGCTAAGATAGGCTGTCCGTGCAAAACCACAGGCATCCTTGGAGAGAGTGTGTGACCGTGACATGCCTCCAGGTACTTCCAGGCTCCCTGGCAGTGCAGGTAGGCAAAGAAAGCACAGGGGTGGGTGTACGTGTGTGGCCCTCTGCTGGGATATGTCTGTGAGGGAGGGAGCAGGGAGGAAACAAGTTTGGTGGGCTTATTGCATGTCCTAAGGGGCCTCTGGAGAATGGGAGACAGGGAGGCACCTGGGGGCAATTTGAAGCCTGCTGGTTTTCAAGGACCAGGGTCTAGGCAATAGCAGTCCTGGCAAAGATACCCCATGGCTCATGCTGAAAGTCCTGACATGAATTCTATCTTTCCTTTGCAGTTATGCCCATGGCTGTGGAGTCTAGATGGGCAAAGGTGCCTGGCTGCACCTGAGGGAGGATGCTGGCAGTCTTGCTCGAGCAGATTCTCTGATTTTGTCATAGAGGATCTGCTCCAGGTGACACTCAGACAGACCCTGCCTTCCAGATGACAGTCTTGGATATCTTTGGGCCCAACCAAGGACAGGCTTCATTGGGACTTCAGCTCTGTGGGCAAGCAGGTATAGCTGATTGTATGAAGACCTACCTTGCCCTAATGAGAGCAACTGAAAGGGAGTCTTGGCATTTAGTAAATCAGTGAGACATGAGTGGTTCAAGCACTCTTGGTGCTAAGTCACAGAGTTAGAAGTGCAACCAGACATGATCGATGAGCAAGTGAAAGAAAATAACCAGGACAAAGAAAGTCGTGTGCTTACCAAAATGCATATTCCTGGAGAAGAAAGTTTGTACTTCTGCATATGTGCACTTTTCCTCTCAGGGATGTTAGTGTGTTTATGTATGTGCATGCACATGTACCTGCCATTACGCTTATAAGTATGAGCGGTCAGAACTGACCTAAACAGATGATGGAAGTTGAATTAGCAAAAACATGAAAGCCATAGGGAAAGGTACATAAACTCTAGCTAGCAGAAGCACTGAAACACTGAAGCTTCTGCTAGCAGAAGCACTGTTCCCCATTATCTCACTGAGCGAGCAAGTTCTGAGTGGAATCACAGTGGAACATCAAGAATGCCTGGCAGAAAGTAGAGGCCAGGAAGAAAGTGCCTGGGGGCGACCAGTGAGAATGCAGAACATCTGAGACACAGAACAGGGTGCAATCCCAGACACAGAAACCATGGTGGGTGACCCTACAGCCCCATAAACAGCCAGGTACAAAGGCCTTTTGGTCCTTCTAAAGTGCCAGGCATACTTTCCCTGACATTACCATGAACATGAGAAACACTTGCCTTTTTTGTGTGGTTTCAGTGATGGACCAAAACTGCAGCATAAGTACCTGCTACCTGCAGAGTCTTCCAGTTTGAATCATCATTCTTTGTACTCTTTGCAAGACACATGTATTGGGTATCAGGACTATAGGATGATGGCTTAGCTTGATCCTCTTGCTGCTTCCAGCCCCACAAGCATCAGCAACCAGGCAGGCTGGAATGTGTTCTTACATGGAGAACAGAACCATTTTGAAAGGGCCTCTTAAGGGTAAATTGGCAGCCATGCATGTTTCTGCCACGAGTGGGTCATGGAACTTAATGGGGAACTGTCCTTACCATCTCCCTGGCAGGTATTCAAATAATGTTTAGGGAGTACCCTCAGGCCAGAAGTGCTTGCCCTGTTTCTCCATCTGTGCAAAGTGTGGCCAAGCCACCTCTGGCTTTTGCAGCATTCATGTCTGTCCAGCGAGGGAGGTAGGGTCGCACTGCCCTTCTGCAGTTCAGCTGTGACTGCTCACTGTTGGCTTTCAAGTTTGAGAAAGCATTCTCCGAATGTGTGGACTAACAAAGTCTGATTTCCCATGGGGGCAACTCACTAAGGAGGAGACGTGCTTGCCTTCTCCTCTAAACTTCTCGGATAAACTTCTTGTATGAGCACTGGTGTCCAGAGAGTGGCAGACAGCAACAGCACCAGTTAGAGAGATGGAGACAAACAGACACCAGCCCTTGGTACACACATAGAAGGAATGCCCAAAACAGTGTTATGCCAGATGCAGAGATAAAGAAACACAGAGCAAGCTCTGTACCCTAAGGCTCTGGTGTCACTGAATGGTAGAGATCAACTGTAGCAAACAGCGGGGTTTTTCCCTTCTCCGCTAGCATCTGGAAAGCAACAGGTTCTCTGTCCCATGGAGAAAAGTATCCACCCACGTGAAACCCCTACTTATTCTTTGGATACTCAGGGAGAGTTCTCAGTTATTGACGGTCCTGAGGGAGACAGGAGTGTGCTGTTTGGACTGCAGAGCAGGAACCTGTGGTTGGAATTTCCAGAGTCCAGTCAATGACAGTGCCTGGGGTAGCAGCAGATGCAAAACCGACTACCTCCCTGGAGCAGGATATGCCATGTGGGTGCGCTGCAGCCCAGGAACCATGGAAGATGCCCTATGTTCGAGGAGCATGTCCATAAGGGTGCCTCTCACCACGCTCCCGGCCATTGGACTAGATTTGGGCCAGCAGCCTGTGCGTGGCTCACAGCCTAAGGACTCGCCTATTTGGCTGATCTCCCAGGGCTGATTCACTCTCTCCTGTGCTGTCTGCCACCCCTTTCTTCAGCCTCAGGCAACCAGACACACACCAGCCCCTGCTTCCCTACCATCCTCTTCACTCCCCACCCCAAAAGATCTAGTGGGTCGCACAGGATTACTGCAGCCTCAACTGCATTTACACACCATTTGTTGTGCTATTACGTCTCATCCGTTTGCATCTGCCCCATCCTGGGGTCACAACCAGGGCCAAGAGGAATGAGAAAGACAGTGAGAAGAATGCAGGAGTATCCTGGGATCCCAGACCTTCCTAGTTGTGAACCCCGGTTTCAGGGAGCTGGGGCCCATGGCCTGCCATCCTGATGCTTTGTGAGGCTGGGATCTTTCAGCCACTAGTTGTCATGCCAGGCAAAAGAGCCACCCAATTCAGGGTGAAGGCGGTGGATGATGGTGGACCCCTGGTGGATGGAGATGTGGCGGGGATTGGGCAGTTATTCCAGCTGCTTGTGGAAGATGTCATGGAGGAGGTGGAGGTTGTGGCAGATGAGGAGCAGCAATAGGGGTTCTCCCAGGAATTGAGAAGACAGTGGAGGAGCAGGGCTAGGAAAGGCCTGGGAGCACTACTGAGCTTCCGGGGCAAGATGTGCTGCAGGCACTGGCTGCCCTGCAGGTGGAACTGAGCTCTGAACATAAGAAAAACTGCAGGGCCTACGTTTGGTTCACGTGCAAGAGCCATGAGAGGAGGAAGCCTGACTTGTCTCGGAGAAGTACCATAATCTGGGGCATCCCTTGCTTCTGGACCATAGCTGTATCCTTTCTGCTGCTCTTTGAAGTCAGTCGCTCAGGAGGAGGAGGTGGTGCAGGAACCTTTTCCCTCCTCTCTATCCTGGCAGGTGCTGTTGCAGAGCCGTCCATGGTCCCACTGCAAGGTGATATTTTCCTTTCAGGACACCCCTACTTATTGAACACATTGACCACTATGTAGAATTATCTTGACATCACTTGTAAAATGTGGTTCCTGGGTTGATGAGTGTGGGTGTGCAAGGTTGTGGATTGTCCACCTGTGGGATCCACAACTGTCTCCCCTGTCTCTCTGTAGGGTATGGGGCACACGTCATTCCACCCCTGTCCACTGGTTCTGGGACTTTGAACGGGGAGCATCCAGCCACAGCATGGACACCAGGAGCCTTAACTTTCTCAGCTGGTTGTCAGGTCACAACTGCTCAGAATCAAACAGGACTGCTGAGGTGTGATTGCTTTGGGCCTGCACACAGTTAGTGATTGATTTTGGAATTCTTGGCTGCTGGCTTACCTTGCCCGTATTGCCAGCAGATCATTGGCGAAGATGTGTGGGACAATCCCCTGAAGTAGTACCCTGGGTAGGAAAGTTCTTTCACGAGAGTAACTGACAGAGACATATGTGGAGATGGGGTCTGAAGGTGGGCCCTGAAGGGACAGTTGTGTAGTATCTGGGACACTGTCCTTTTCCAAATGGGGATG
This sequence comes from Sylvicapra grimmia, assembly GCA_006408735.1. Lineage (NCBI taxonomy): Eukaryota > Metazoa > Chordata > Mammalia > Artiodactyla > Bovidae > Sylvicapra > Sylvicapra grimmia. Next base: position 9,051 of record SJYH01008311.1, on the reverse strand, counting down.
TTCAGACTCATGCAAACTGGCTGTGGAGCCTAAATTTGGGTCATGCATGTAGCAGGTGACCTCCTGAGACTATGTGGGGACTTGGTGTGTCCGTGAGTGAAGCAAGTCTTTGTCAAATCAGCTGTGGCTGCAGTGCCAGAATCCAGGTGATACTACTAGAGGCAGGGTGCATTAAGCACCTTTGCCAGAATCATTCTTTGTGGGTCTTTCCATCCCCCAGCCTCCTGCTGCTCACTGAGTATGAGATTGCCTGGGCACTTCACTCACGCCCCTTAGTCTGGGAAGGCCTATCATTGAAAGGGCGTCCTCTCCAGGGTCCCAGAGCACCTGTGTGCTGACTTTGTGATCTTCTATGAATTTCCACATACACCACTCAGTGTCTCACAACCGCCATACATGCTGCCCTGGAAGCGGCTTCAGGCTGCCTTGGGAAAATATAGAAGAGTCTGTGGAGGTGAACAGGGAGCCCCAAGGGCAGGACATGGTGCCCACTTTCACCATCTGTGACATCGCTGGACTCAGTCATCTTCACCTCCTGAAACACCTATGTTCCCTGTTTGCATTTGTGTCCCCGTCCTGAGCAGCCCTGGGATTTCTATGGAAGGAATGATGCTAAAGCTGAAACTTCAGTACTTTGGCCACCTCATGCGAAGAGCTGACTCTTTGGAAAATACTTGGATCCTGGGAGGGATTGGGACAGGAGGAAAAGGGCACGACAAGGATAAGATGGCTGGTTGGCATCACTGACTCGATGGACGTGAGTCTGAGTGAACTCCGGGAGTTGGTGATGGACAGGGAGGCCTGGCGTGCTGCAATTCATGGGGTCACAAAGAGTCGGACACAGCTGAGCGACTGAACTGAACTCAACTGACTGAGCATGTGTGTGTACACACACGTGTGCTTATGTTGGCTGTGTTTATGTGTGTGTGTGTGTGTGTGTGTCCCAGGGCAGATGCAGAGATGAAGGCGGCAGAATAGGAGGTGCTGAGCAACCATAAGAGGAGTCATGAGGTGATCGGGCTGAAGGTGGTTTGTTGCCTTTTGCATTGACCCTGTCCAGGATGGGAACGAGGAAAGGATGGTCAGTGATAACTCCAGACTGTGGCTCCAGATATCTGCAATTAGACCAGATACAAGACACACTCATAATTTCTCTCATGTTGTTGTGTGTGTTTGGACCGGGAAGAGGGAGTTCATGGTCTAAGGATTCACACAAAGCAAATCGCGTGACGTGGGGCTTTAAAACCACTACCTGTGGAGCCCTCAGTCTGAGGCGTCGTGGGTTGGAATCTGGAAATGGTGGACATGGTTATGGCAAGACCCAGGATGGTGAGAAGGCTAAGGTCCTACCGAGATGGGCAGAGACCTCAAGGAGAAAGAGTCATAGATTCCCTGCTGCACTGGAGACTTGTTCCACACACATGTGAAAAGGAAAACTAGGAAGGTCCTGGGCCAGTGCTGCCCTGGATCAGCCAAGCAGCCAGCACACGCCCTCCCTGAGGGTGGCAAACACTGGCATGATGTGACAAAAAACACGAGATATGCTAAAGTAAGCTATATCTGCAAAACCACAGGCATCCTAGGAGAGACATGGTATAAGCGTGGCAAACCTCCAGGCACTTCTCTGGCAGTGCAGAAAAGCAAGGAAAACACAAGTGGGTTTACCTATGTGACCCTCTGCCAAGATATGCCTGTGATGGAAGGAACAGAGAAGAAGCAAGGCCATTGGGTTAATTGTTTGTCCCAAGGTACCTCAGGAGAGTGGGAGACAGATAAGCCCCTGGGGAGAGTTCAGGACCTGCTGGTTTTAAGGGTCCATGGTCTAGGCAATAGCAGTCCTGCCAAAGATACCCTATGGTCCATGCTGAAAGTTCTGACATGAATTCCTGCTTTTCTCTGGGGTCTTCCCCCTGGCTTTGGGGGCCTGAGGGAAAAAGGTGGACTTTGGCAGCTGAGGGAGGATTCTGGTTATCTTGCTGGAGCAGAATCTCTGATTTTATTGTAAAGGATTTCAACCAGGTGACACTCAGAGGGACGCTGCCTCCAGGTGACCATCTTGGATGTCCCTGGGCCCAACCAGGCAGGGGCTTCCTTGGCATGGGGGCTGAGTAGGGAAACAGGGATGTGTGACTGTAGGGAGTCCCACATGGTCCTAATGAGAGCAACTGAAAGAGAGCCTTGGCATTTAGCAAATAACTCAGGCCTGGGTAGTTCAAGCCCTCTTCGTACATTTGAGATAGAAAAGCTTTCTTTCCAAGGGAGGCATTAGCTCTAGGCCCCAAAAGTGCAGGTTTCCCAGGGCATCATCTGTTTGGGGACTCCGTGTACATGGGTAGTGTTAAACAGAAGGGATGACATGTAGGGATGCCACCTTACTTTTACGGCCTCAGGTTCCATTCTTTGTATCAGAAGAGACCCTGTATCCATGTGCACCTTCTTCACAACCTTGAATCAGACTCAGGCCTATCTCAGTCTCTGGGGGCTTTTGGAGGCTCAGGCATCTCTTTGGCCTTTTCCTGCTACATGGAAATAGCACATGGGGGCACAGGTAGACAGGTACACATAGAAAGCTACACAGATAGAAAGAACAGGGGGCCTCACTCAGAATGTTGTGGGCTGTAAGGGGTGGTAGGCTAGCAAGAGGGGCACAACAATGACAATGAATGACCTTTATAAGTGCACATTGAGAAAGCAGTTCTTTCTCAACTGAGCTCAGAGGTCCTTGTTTTCTGGTCCCCTGAAGGAATGCACAGTCAATGGATCAGGCCAATGTGACTGGTACTGTGAAGGTGTCCAAGGTGATGGGAGAATGCAGAAGGCAGGCACATATTATACCGCTGTTCATGGCAAGTGCTTCCAACCCTGCCCACTGTTCTGCAGGTCAGTCCCTGTCAATAGCAAATGCCAAGATTTTGTAGCCTTTGAGGATAAGTCACAGAGTTAGAAGTGCAAAGTGACATGATAGATGAGCAAGTGAAAAAACAACAAGGACAAAGAAATGTGGGTGCTTACCAAAATTCATATTCCTGGAAAAGAAAGCTTGTACTTCTGCATATGTACAAGTTTCCTCTCAGCGATGTTACTGTGTGCACGCATATGTTTGTGCACATGTGTGTGTAGAAGTCCCTGTCAGTACGCTTGTGAGTATGAGCTGTCTCAACTGACCTAGCCAGGTGATGGAAATTGGGTAGTGAAAACATGAAGTTCTTAGGGAAAGGTACATAGTCTCTGGTCAGTAGAAGCACTGAAACCAGGGAATCGATCCCCGTTATCTCACTGAGTGAACACGTTCTAAGTGGAATCACAGTGGTGCACCTAGGATGCCTGGCAGAAAGGGGAGGCAGGAGGAAAGAGCCTGGGGAGTGTGAAGAGGAAAGTCCACTACACCTGCAGTTTATGAAAATTAGAAAATGTACCTAATGAGCTGGGAGGAAAAACTGTACCTAATTAATTGAGTTATCTAGCTAAGAGGATTTCCATCCAAATAGCCAAAAGTGTTTCTTGGTTTCTTCTTGCTGCCTATTGTAAAATATAAAGGGAAATTAAAAAAAAAAAAAAAAACTTAAGANGAACAGGGGGCCTCACTCAGAATGTTGTGGGCTGTAAGGGGTGGTAGGCTAGCAAGAGGGGCACAACAATGACAATGAATGACCTTTATAGATGGACATCGAGAAAGCAGTTCTTTGTCAGCTGAGCTCAGAGGTCCTTGTTTTCTGTTCCCCTGAAGGAATACACAGGCAATGGATCAGGCCAACGTGACTGGTACTGTGAAGGTGTCCAAGGTGATGGAAGAATGCAGAAGGTAGGCACATATTATACAGCTGTTCATGGCAAGTGCTTCCAACCCTGAGTTAGAAGTGCAAAGTGACATGATCGATGAGCAAGTGAAAAAACAACAAGGACAAAGAAATGTGAGTGCTTACCAAAATCCATGTTCCTGGAAAAGAAAGCTTGTACTTTCTGCATATGTACAAGTTTCCTCTCAGCGATGTTACTGTGTGTACACGTATGTTTGTGCACATGTGTGCATAGAAGTTCCTGTCAGTGCGCTTGTGAGTATGAGCTGTCTCAACTGACCTAGCCAGGTGATGGAAGTTGGGTAGTGAAAACATGAAGTTCTTAAGGAAAGGTACATAGTCTCTGGTCATCAGAAGCACTGAAGCCAGGGAATCGATCCCCGTTATCTCACTGAGTGAACACGTTCTAAGTGGAATCAGTGGTGCACCTAGGATGCCTGGCAGAGAGGAGAGGCAGGAGGAAAGAGCCTGGGGAGTGTGAAGAGAAAAGTCCACTACATCTGCAGGTTATGAAAAGTAGAAAATGTACCTAAAGAGCTAGGAGGAAAAACTGTACCTAATTAATTGAGTTATCTAGCTAAGAGGATTTCCATCCAAACAGCCAAAAGTGCTTCCTGGTTTCTTCTTGCTGCCTATTGTAAAATATAAAGGGAAATTTAAAAAAAAAAAAAAGTTTAAGATAAAGACTATTGAAAAAGGAGACAGAACCTGCTGATTTGCAAATTTTCCAGTCTTTTAAGATGACAGAAGATGCTAAAATTAATGACTCTCAAGCAAGATCATATCCAAGGCATTGAGATAAGGTGGTCTAAATATAACATTTTATACCACCTATACGTCAGTACTTCTTCATATTATTATTCTTTTTTTAAATAAATGTGTTCTAAAGATGAGTGTTACTGTAAAATTCTTTGTTAAGCCTCAGAAAGCTGAAAGGGGATGGTTCATGGCATTATTTAGTCAGGCCAATACCTTACAAAGAGTTTAGGGGTGTAACTCAGAGATCATTTCAGTCATACAATAAGACTTCTACCAAGGTTGAGGGTGTTATCCCTCAGCTATCTCAGCAGAAAACCAAGACAGAGTCGGCCTTATTAGGAAGACATGTGTGATTGTGGCTTTGGAGTGGGGTGCTTTGCCATGAACACCAGTAAGATTATCAGGAGACACACCAAGTTTTTAAGATAACATATTTAAGTTCAGCTCAGACTGAAAGGACCAGTATAGTACAAGATAAGTGCTCTGGACTTCTACCACCTACAAGCAGGAACTAGGCTAGGGAGACTCTTTCATGTAACCATATACTAGCCACCTTTCATGCAATGGCATCATGTCAGAGGGCAGAATTAGAATAATCAGAGACTGAAGCCTAGGACGTTTCCAGGCCTTAAATACTAATGAAAGGTCTGCCTACATGAACCCATGGGATTTCAGAACTGTTACTATTGACTCCCATCTCCCTTCCCCTTTCAGGAACAGGAGTGTCTATGAAGGTTATGTATGCCTGACACACCACTCTATGTTGGCTGTAAAAGTGAACAGATTAACTCATCTCTTTTGTTTACAGATCCTCAGGTCTAGAGGAACTACACTTGTATAATTTGAAGTGATGTGTTGGAGAAGACATGTCTCCGAGAACCTGACGTTCCTCTAGTTTGGTCAGTTAGGATTTCATTTAGACAGGAGGTATAAGTAACCTTCCTGACTACTTCGACTTCGAGGTTATTAAACTAAGTCAAGTCAAGTCAGCCAGTCAGCACAGGCTGAGAAACGCTGGCCATGAATCGCAGCACAACAGGCCTCCCTGTCCATGACCATCACCTGGAGGTCACTCAGACTCATGTCCATCGAGTCTGTGATGCCATCCAATCATCTCATCCTCGGTCGTCCCCTTCTCCTCCTGCCCCCAATCCCTCCCAGCATGAGTCTTTTCCAGTGAGTCAACTCATCTCATGAGGTGGCCAAAGTACTGGAGCTTCAGCTTTAACGTCATTTCTTCCAAAGAAATCCCAGGGCTGATCTCCTTCAGAATGGACTGGTTGGATCTCCTTGCAGCCCAAGGGACTCTCAAGAGTCTTCNAAGGGGATGGTTCATGGCATTATTTAGTCAGGCCAATGCCCTACAAAGAGTTTAGGGGTGTCACTCAGAGATCATTTCAACCACACAATAAGACATCTACCAAGGTTCAAGATGTTATCCCTCAGCTGTCTCAGCAGAAAACCAAGACAGAGTAGGTCTTGTTATGAAGACACGTGTGATTGTGGCTTTGGAGTGGGGTGCTTTGCCATGAACACCAGTAAGATTATCAGAAGACACATCAAGTATTTAAGATAACATATTTAAGTTCAGCTCAGACTGAAAGTACCAGCAATAGTACAAAATAAGGACTCTGGACTTCTAACTTCTACAAGCAGGAAGCAGGCTAGGGAGACTGTTTCACGGTAACCATATACTACACATCTTTCATGAAATGTAATCATGTCAGAGGGCAGAATTAAAAATTCAAAGACTGAAGCCTAGGATGTTTCCAAGCCTTAAGTCCTAATCAAAGGACTGTCAAAAAGAACCCATGGGATTTCAGAACTGCTATTATTGACTTCCATCTCCCCTCCACTTTCTGGAACAGGAGTGTCTATGAAGGTTATCTATGCCTGGTCCACCACCATATGTTGGCTGTGAAAGTGAGCAGATTAACCCATCTCTTTTGTTCACAGATCCTCAGGTCTAGAGGAACTACACTTGTATAATTTGAACTGATGTGTTGGAGAAGACTTGAGAGGCTCTTGGACTGTGAGGAGATCAAACTAGTCAATCCTAAAGTAAATCTGTCCTGCATATTCATTGGAAGGACTGATGCTGAAGCTGAAGCTCCAATATTTTGGCTACCTGAGGCGAATAACTGACTCATTGGAAAAGACCATGATGAGGGAAAGACTGAAGGTAGAAGGGGACAGCAGAGGATGAGATTGTTGGATGGCATCATCAACTCAATGGACTTGAGTTTGAGCAAGCTCCTGGAGTTGATGGACAGGGAAGCCCACAGTGCTGCAGTCCATGGGGTCACAAGAATAGGACACAACTGAGCGACAGAACACTTGAGATACTGTACAAGTGGACCCTGATCCATATCTGGACCTGACGTAGATGACAAGGTCCTGAACTTCAAATGAATGCTATAATGGATAAATTATTTGAAAGCATTGACAGGAAAATGCATTTGGACATTTGAGCATGTAAACAATTTGTGGCAATGTGTGTGCCACATGGTTTTAAAATATGCCCACAAATCCTTTCCTTCTCTGCTTCACATGTGTGGTGGACTAAGTGGCTCATTTTAATTTTAGAATAAAATGAACAATGAAGTGTCTGAGACTAGGTCATAAGTCACTACAGTCTCCTTGCTCATCCTCTTGGATCACTCACTCTAGAAGCCATCTTAGTTGTATCTTGAGAACACTCAGGTAGCCCTTTAGAGAGGCCCATGTGAAAGAACTGAGGCTTTCTCCCAACAGCCAGCAAGGAAACTGGTTTCAACAGCTATGTGAGTAAGCCATCTTGGAAGGTAATCCACCCACACATGTCAAGGCTTCAGATGATGGCAATCTCATGAAACACTGAGCTAGAACACTCAGCTGAATTACTCCTGGATTCACAACTTTCAGCAGGAGTATGAGATAATATTGTGTTAAACTGTTAGTTTGGGGTAATTTGTTATGCAGCAGTAGTCCATTAATGCACTGCCAACTTTGGGCAATGTCTTTATCCAGGGGTGCCTATCCATTTAGTCAAATCTAAGCCAGAATCTGCTACTTCAGTTTAGAAAACATACCTCACCCTTGGTCTGACCATTCTCAGTATCAGATCAAATACCTTCTCAGTTCACTTCAGTCACTCAGTCGTGTCCAACTCTTTGCGACCTCATGAATGGCAGCATGCCAGGCCTCCCTGTCCATCACCAACTCCCAGAGTTCACTCAGACTCACATCCATCGAGTCAGTGATGCCATCCAGCCATCTCATCCTCTGTCATGCCCTTCTCCTCCTGCCCCCAATCCCTCCCAGCATCAAAGTCTTTTCCAATGAGTCAACACTTTGCATGAGGTGGCCAAAGAACTGGAGTTTCAGCTTTAGCATCGTTCCTTCCAAAGAAATCCCAGGGCTGATCTCCTTCAGAATGAACTGGTTGGATTTCCTTGCAGTCCAAGGGAATCTCAAGAGTCTTCTCCAACACCACAGTTCAAAAGCATCAATTCTTTGGTGCTCAGACTTCTTCACAGTCCAACTCTCACACGCATACATGACTACTAGAAAAGCCATAGCCTTGATTGGACGGAACTTAGTCGGCAAAGTAATGTCTCTGCTTTTGAATATTCTGTCTAGGTTAGTCATGACTTTTCACTCACCTCAATATCTTTTCAGCCTTGCCTAGCCTCAGCAATGATCCTCTCCGTTGAGCCAGAATCCACCCTCACCCTTATGGTCCTCTTAATGTTTCCATCCACTAACACCCACTCTGTTGTTGTTGTCCATTGCTTTTAAGTCTCCCAGTCTCTCTTTGCAATCCCATGGACCCACACTGTTCCTTAGCTATAAATCCCAGCTGCATCCCTGCTGGAGTCAGACATAAACTCAGTCTCTCTCCCATATTATGTAGTACTCTTACCTTGAATAAAATTTTTCTTACCACCTTTAGTTAATGGTATGAATAATTTTTTTAACATTTCCAAGTTCTGTTAGTAAGGATTATTCTCAATGGAATATAGTTTTATACCTTTATTCTTTATACTATATTAATTTGGGAGAACTAATTTCTATAATTAAAACACTTCATGTTTCTACCATACAAACAAAATCTTTTAAAATATATTTACAAATCTTAAAAAAAGTAGTAATCTGAAAAGGATGTGTATATAGATATGGCAGTGTATATATACACATACCTTCAGAGTTCCAAGGAAAACTTAATTCTGAGTAAACTATAAATGAAAACATGCAGCCTGCAAATAGTGAAATCTTTGGAATTAACTTGCTAAAAATCATTAAAAAATGAAATTTTAATTAAAAAAATGTATACATAAAAATATTTGGGATTCAGACAAAATTGCTGAATAAAGGTAGATCAAGCCCTAAACCCTCTATGAAAAGAAAAAAAAGAAAAGAAATCCTCAGTATCATGCAATAACCTATAATGGAAAAAATCTACAAAAAATAGATGTATATCTGCATAACTAAATCACTCTGATATACATCTGAA
>SJYH01008310.1:0-29398 GCA_006408735.1 Sylvicapra grimmia | reverse complement strand
TAAATGACTAGAAAAAAGTGTGTAAGAATAAAAATCACTTGAGAAAAAGTTAATATATATAACTGTGATAAAATATTTACTCTTCAGCAAAAATATAAAAATGAAACATTTTACAACTTTGAGTCACACACCTAACTTCAGGGGAAGTCATTTTATAGTCTGATAGTATCAGATTTGAAAGTGTACTATGTTTATTAACTTCTTATTCATTTTCTAGTGTTGTCACAAATCCAGCAGTTAACACTTTTCAAGTGGAAGAAACTAAGTGAAGGTGTAACGTTAATCCATAATTTCTCCACACTGTTTCATTGCATTCAAGGAAGTTCAAAATTATGTCTTCCTTACACTCACAGAAAGTGTTACCCAATACATTAAATAAACTTTGTTTCATATTCATAAGAACCTATATACTCTATTCAATAATGGAAGTGAATTCTGATCACAGGTAATGGGTACATTCTGCTTTGAAAAAAAAAGCTTTAATTTAAAAACACATTTGTATATATTCTAAAGCCTCTGATTGTCTTGAAGGACTTGTGAACTTCTAAAAGTGACTTTTAGATAGATGTTATGGAAGCATACTATCTGCAAGAATATAAATACATTTTCATAGCAATTAAGCACTTTTTCAACAAATGCTGCTAAATACTGTGTGTTAAGCACGGTGTTTAACACATATGATAGTAGTGGCTATATACTATCTACTAGATATTTAGTGGGTAAGTAGATAATGGCTATCTACTAGATAGTAGGCTAATGGGTAAGCAAGAAAGTAAATAGGCAATTTTAGTACTGTGTGTTTTAAATCTTATGATAGAAGTGATCACTGTGTGACATATAAGCACAGATAAAAGTGAAACTGTTAGTTGCTCAGTCGTGTCTGACTCTTTGTGACCCCATGAACTGTAGCTCCCCAAACTCCTCTGTCCATGGAATTCTCCAGGCAAGAATACAGGAGTGAGTAGTCATTCTCTTCTCCAGGGTATCTTCCCAACCCAGGGATTGAACCCAGGTATCCTGCATTGCAGGCAGATTCTTTACCACTTGAGCCACCAGGGAAGCACAGAGGAAAAACACCTAATTCATCCCAGAAGATGAAGAAAATTCTGAATATGATAGTCTCCAAACTTGTCAGGAACAGTGAATACATCCTACCAAAAATGGGAGAGAAATTTTACCAAGAATGGGGAATAATGTTTACAAAGTCAAGAGTCAAGAAAGAACATAGAGAACAAGATGGAGGTGGAGTAAGTGGACATGGAGTACATCTCTCCCCATAGATACATCAGGAATACAATTTCAGGCACAGAAGTGCATGCCAAACACCAGCTGAGAGTAGACAGGAGTACCTGATGAGCAGAAAAGAATGTATAGAACCATGCAAAAGCTCGGTAGGATGAAGAAACTAGGAGGAAAAAGAGGAGTGTTACTAGGACTGGACCTGCTATCTGGGGGGTGAGGGAACTGAAACAGGGGTCTGATCCCCACATCGGGGAAATTGTCTGAGTCAGAAGAGAAACATTTAAAGCTGAGAGTGAAACAGCTGATCTGTGGCAGCCTAAATGGAATGAGAATCAGACAGTCCTTGCTGCAGCCATATGTACACTGGACAGGGATGCAGTTCCCCTAGAAGGTGCAGTGGCTGGGAGCTGCAGCTTAGGGACTGTGGAGGAATCCCAGGGTGAGGGCTGCTATTGACTGCAGAGAGATGGATTGAGGGAATGTGAGGGAAGAGACCATGGTGGAAAATGGCTGTGGAGGAAAGCCAGGCAGCCATGGAAGCAAGGCGATACTGCTGAGTCACATGAAGGGGATGGAGCCATCACCATAGCCTCTCTCCCCACAGGCTACCATCTGCAGTTGAACCATAGAGAAGCTGGCCCGTCAAGTGCCTGACACACTTAACTACAAAATAGGACCCTACCCAGAGTGCTCCTTTAAGTGCCTGAAGAACCAAATAACAGAGAAGGACCCCAGGCAAGAGAGTGCCTGAATGGGCACTATGAGTGCCTAAGTGCCTGAATGGGAAGAGCTACAGAGAAAGACTAGCCAAAGAGGACTTCCGATCACCAGCTACCAGAGGTTAAAAAAAAAAACAAAACCCTCTAATAGGGCCATAACTCCTGTGGCTGAGGCAGTTCTTGTATCTACACACTTGGCACTGCCAGGGTCCCAGTGACTCAAGCAACTGTGCCACCTTTATGTTCAACCCTCACTGGGGCAGAGCTGCCAGAGGAAAAAAAAAAAAAAAATCTTGCATCTATGCACACTGGGTCACTTCAGGCATGTTCAACTCTTTTCGAACCTGTGGACTGTGGTCTGCCAGGCTTCTCTGGAGGTGCTCCAGTCAAGAATACTGGAGTGTACTGGCCAATACTGGTTGCCATACTATTCTTCAGTTCAGTTCAGTTGCTCAGTTGTGTCTGACTCTTTGTGACCCCATGAATTGCAGCACGCCAAGCCTCCCTGTCTATCACCAACTCCCGTGGTTTACCCAACTCATGTCCATCGGTGACGCCATCCAGCCATCTCATCCTCTGTTGTCCCCTTCTCCTCCTGCCCCCAATCCCTCCCAGCATCAGGGTCTTTTCCAATGAGTCAACTCTTCACATGAAGTGGCCAAAATATTGGAGTTTCAGCTTCAGCATCAGTCCTTCCAATGAACACCCAGGAATGAACTCCTTCAGAATGGACTGGTTGGGACTCCTTGCAGTCCAAGGGACTCTCAAGAGTCTTCTCCAACACCACAGTTCAAAAGCATCAATTCTTCAGCACTCAGCTTTCTTCACAGTCCAACTCTCACATCCATACATGACCACTGGAAAAGCCATAGCCTTGACTAGATGGACCTTTGTTGGCAAAGTAATGTCTCTGCTTTTTAATATGCTGTCTAGGTTGGTCATAAATTTACTTCCAAGGAGTAAACGTCTTTTAATTTCATGACTGCACTCACCATCTGCAGTGATTTTGGAGTCCAAAAATATAAAGTCTGACACTGTTTTCACTTTTCCCCATCTATTTCCCATGAAGTGATGGGACCAGATGTGATGATCTTCGTTTTCTAAATGTTGAGCTTTAAGCCAACTCTTTCACTCTCTTTCACTTTCATCAAGAGGCTTTTTAGTTCCTCTTCACTTTCTGCCATAAGCACTATATTTCCTGCTGCCCTAGCCATCAACTCCCCTGAGTGGCTGGTGCTGCCAGAACCCCTGGGACCCAAGCAGCTGCACCACCTCCACACCTGGTCATCACAGAGGCAGACTCAAGTCCTCCAGAGCAGCCTCAGAAGCAAACCCCAGTGGATGACACAAATGCAGAGGTGGGAATAAAACCACAATTGAAACCCGGGGGCAGTGTGGCTATGGAAGAAGCCCCCAAATCTTCCCACGAGCTGTACAAGCTACAGATTAAATCCACATGATCAAATAGGCAGAGACTGTGTCTATGGAATATATAAAAGGACATTGAGAGCTCCCACAACAACAACAACAAAAAGCATCAGTTCTGATACTTGTGGACATTGGCAGCAAGAACACACAAGAGTAGGACCAAACTAGAATCTGAGCTGCCCCCACAGCAGGTCTAGAGACTAGCCGAGTGTTGGAGGGCATTCTAGAAAGGAGAGGTGGACTGTGACTCCCATTGAGGGAAAGGACACTGACAGGAGTGACTAAAAAAGAAAAACAAAAACAAACATTTATTATTCTTATGTGTTCACTTGTTTTGTAGTTTCTTTTGTATGATTTTTTTTTTTTTACCTTTTTTCCCCCCATCCCCTTTCCCTCTGTTGTATCTGTGGATTTTGTTGGTGCTATGAAATTTAATTAAGCTTTTGGGTTTTTTAAATTAAATCACACATTTTTTTTTNGGTCACACAGAGTCGGACACGACTGAAGTGACTTAGCAGCAGTAGCAGCAGCAATCCCCACTTGGCACCTTGCCTTAGTTGTGTTTTCCAGTTTGCACTTTAGTTAACTTTGTTCTTAACTAATAGATGCAATTTTTGGCTTCCTTTGCTGGGTCAATCTATTGTACTTTATTTTTGTTGGACTGTTTTGATTTTGCTTATGGGTGTATATGTATATGTGTATATTCCATTAATTTAATTGCTTTTATTTGCCTGATTTTGTAACTGCGATTTGTCTGGGGTTCATCTTTGGTTGCTCATTTTTGGGTATTTGTTTTAATCTCATTTAATGCCATAAAAAACTACCTGTTGAGCCTTCATTCCTGACCTGAGAACAAGCCTTGAGCCTTTGTAGTAGGAGCTCTGACTCTAAGACTCAAGACTACGAGATAACTAACCCTAGGGAGCATCAAATAGTGAGAACTCCCACAAAGGAAATCACTTGAATACAAGACCCAATACCACCCAACCACCAGTTACACCCTCTGCAGGAAACCTCAGCCAAACAAAAAAAAAAAACANACTTTATTTTTGTTGGACTGTTTTGATTTTGCTTATGGGTGTATATGTATATGTGTATATTCCATTAATTTAATTGCTTTTATTTGCCTGATTTTGTAACTGCGATTTGTCTGGGGTTCATCTTTGGTTGCTCATTTTTGGGTATTTGTTTTAATCTCATTTAATGCCATAAAAAACTACCTGTTGAGCCTTCATTCCTGACCCGAGAACAAGCCTTGAGCCTTTGTAGTAGGAGCTCTGACTCTAAGACTCAAGACTACGAGATAATTAACCCTAGGGAGCATCAAATAGTGAGAACTCCCACAAAGGAAATCACTTGAATACAAGACCCGATACCACCCAACCACCAGTTACACCCTCTGCAGGAAACCTCAGCCAAACAAAAAACAAAACAAAAATACAAATCCAATCATCAGCAGGCAAGACTACCATCTCACTCAGCCTTGCCCATTAGAAGGAAAAAAAAAAAAAAAACAACTCAGTACAAATCTCACCCTATAAGAAGCTTACTCAAACCACTGGACCCAACCTTAGGTGAGCAGAAACCAAAACACAGAAATGATTCAGCCTTGAAGCCTGGGAAAAGGAGACCTCAAACACAAAAAAGAAATAGTAGAGAAATAGTGCAGAAATGAAGGAACAAACTAGAAACACAGAAATAAAAAGAAATTAAGAGGAAATAGGCAAACTATCTGGAAAAGAATTTAGAATAATGATAGTAAAGATGATAGAAAACCTCAAAAACATAATGGAGAGAATGGAATATTCAATTAACAAAAACATAGAAGAATTAAAGAATAAACATAAAAAGACAAACCACACAATTGCTGAGATTAAAAATACTCTATAAGGACAAAATAGCAGAATATCTAAGGCAGAAGAACAAATCAGTGAGCTGGAAGATAAAATGGTAGAAATAATTTTTGAAGAACAGAAAAAAGTAAAAAGAATGAAAAGAACTAATCATAGTCCCAGAGCCAACTGGGATGATATCAAAGGAAGCAACATTTGAGTTATAGGGGTACCAGGAAAAGAAGAGAACAAGAAAGAATATGAGAAAATTTTTGAAAAGATTATAGTCGAAAATTTCCCCAGCAAGGAAAAGGAAATCGTCAATCAAGTCCAAGAGGTGCAAAGAGTCCCATATAGTATAAACTCAAGGAGAAGCACACAAAGGCACATGCTAATCAACCTAACTAATATTAAACACAAAGAAAGAATATTAAAAGCAGCAAGGGTGAAGCAACAAGTAACATACAAGGGAAATCCCATATGTTTAACAGCTGATCATTCAGCTGAAATTCTGCAGGCCAGAAGGGAATGGCAGGATATATTTAAAATACTGAAAAGGAAAAACCTACAAACAAGACTGCCCTATCCAGAAAGGATCTCATTCAAAATTGATGGAGAAAGCAAAAGCTTTTCAGACAAGCAAAAGTTGAGAGAATTCAGTACCACCAAATCAGCGTTACAACAAATGTTAAAAGGGCTTATATAATCAAGGAATACAAGAGAAGAAAAAAAAAAAAATCTACAAAATCAAACCCCAAACAATTAAGAAAACATCATTAAGAACATATATAACAATTACTTTAAATGTAAATGGATTAAATTTCCCAACCAAAAGATAAAGATTGGCTGAATGGATACAAAAACAAGACCCATATATATGCGGTCTAGAAGAATCCCACTTCAGACATAAAGACACATAGAGACTGAAAGTCAGAGGATGAAAAAATATATTCCATGCAAATGAAAAGCAAAGGAAAGCTGGAGCAGCAATCCTCATAACAGACAAAATAGACCCTAAAATAAAGATTACAAGAGATAAGGAATGACACTACACAATGATCTATGGATCAATCTGAGAGGAAGGCATAGCAATTGTAAATACCTATGCACCCAAAATAGGAGCACCTCAGAACATAAGACCTACACTAACAGACACAAAAGGAGAAACTGATATTAACACAATAATAGTAGGAGATTTTAGCACCCCACTGACACCAATGGACAGATAATCAAAACAGAAAATTAATAAGGAAACACAAGTTTTAAATGAAACATTCAAAGAGATGGATCTCAGCGATATCTTCAGAACATTTCACCCAAATGCAGAAGAATAAACCTTTTTCTCAAGTGCACATGGAACATTCTCCAGGATAGACATCTTGGGTCACAAAACAAACCTCAGTAAGTTTAAGAAAATTGAAATTGTATCAACCGTCTTTTCTGACACAACGTTATTAGACTAGATATCAACTATGAGAAAAAAAAAACTGTAAAAAATGCGAACACAATGAGATTAAATAATACGTTTCTAAATAAACAACAGGATACTGAAAAAGTCAAAAGAAAACAAACAAATGAATAAAAAAAACTCTCTGGAAACAAATGACAATGAAAACATGACAACTGAAAACCTATGGGATGCAGAAAAGACAGTTTTAAGAGGGACGTTTATGGCAATACAATCCTACCTCAAGAAACAAACAAACAAAAAACATCAAATAGACAACCTGACTTTATACCTAAAACAACTGGAAAAAAAAAGAACAAAAAAAGCCCCCAAATTAGCAGAAGGAAAGAAATATTTCAAGAGAAATAAGTGAAAAAGAAATGAAAGAAATGATATTAAAAATTAATAAAACTAAAAACTGGTTCTTTGAGAAGAATAACAAAATTGACAAAACTTTTAGCCAGACTAATCAAGAAAAAAAGAGAGAAGAATCAAATCAACAAAATTAGAATTGAAAAAGGATAGGTTACAACAGACAATGCAGAAATATAAAGGATTATAAGAGACTACTGAAAGTGAACATGAAAGTCACACAGTCCTATCTGACTCTTTCAGGCAAGAAAACTGGAGTGGGTAGCTTTTCCCTTCTCCAGAGAATTTCAATCCAGGGATTGAACCCAGGTCTCCCACATTGCAGGCGGATTATGAACAACTACATGGTAATAAAATGGATAATTTGGAAGAAATGGAAAGAGTCTTAGAAAAGTTCAATCTTCCAAGACTGAACCAGGAAGAAATAGAAATTATAAACAACCCAATTATAAGCACTGAAATTGAAGCTGTAATCAAAATTTTCCCACAAAACAAAAGCTTAAGACCAGATGGCTTCACAGGAGAATTCTAGTAAACATTTAGAGAAGAGCTAATGCCTATCCTTCGAAAACTCTTTCAAAAAATTGTAGAGGAAGTAACACTTCCAAACTCATTCTACGAAGCCACCATCACCCTGATATCAAAACCAGACAAGATAACACAAAAAAGAAAACTATAGGCCAATTTCAGTGATGAACATAGATGCAAAAATCCTCAACAAAATTTTAGCAAACAGAATTCAGCAACACATCAAAAAGCTCACACAACATGATCAGGTTGAGTTTATTATAGGAATGCAAGAATTTTTTAATATTTGCAAATCAATCAATGTGATACACCATATTAACAAGTTGAGAGATTAAAAAAAAAATGATAATCTCCAAAAATGCAGAAAAAGTCTTTGACAAAATTCAGCACCCATTTACGATTAAAACTCTTCAAAAAATGGGCATAGAAGGAACCTACCTCAACATAGTAAAGACCATATATGATAATCCTACAGCAAACATTATTTTCAATGGTGAAAACCTGAAAACATTCCCCCTAAGATAAAATAAAAAAGACAAGGGTGTCCACTTTCACCACTATTCAACATAGTTTTGGAAGTCCTAGCTACATTAAGCAGAGAAGAAAAAGAAATAAGAGGACTCTAGATCAGAAAAGAAGAAGGAAAGCTCTCACTGTTTATAGGCGACATGACACTGTACATATAAAACCGTATTGACATTACCAGAAAATTACTAGATCTAACCAGTGAATTTAGCAAAGTCACAGGATACAAAATCAATACACAGAAATCTTTTTTTTTTTTTTTTTGCTGACAAAGCAAGAGATTTTATTGGGAAAGGGCACCTGGGTGGAGAGCAGTAGGGTAAGGGAACCCAGGAGAACTGCTCTGCTGCATGGCTTGCAATCTCAGGTTGTTTTTTTTTTTTTTTTAATTTTTACTTTATTTTACTTTACAATACTGTATTGGTTTTGCCATACATTGACGTGAATCCACCATGGGTGTATATGAAATCCCAATCCTGAATCCCCCTCCCACATCCCACTCCATTTCCTCTCTCTGGATCATCCCCGTGTACCAGCCCCGAGCATCCTGTATCCTATATTGAACATTTACACTTCTATATACTAACAATGAAAAATCAGAAAGAGAAATTAAGGAATCATTCACATTCATCATTGCAACAAAAATAATAAAATATCTATGAATAAAGTAACCTAAGGAGACAAAAGAACTGTACACAGAAAGTTATAATAACACTGATGAAAGAAATCAAAGATGGCATTAACAGATGCAGAGATATTCCATGTTCTTGGGTAGAAAGAATGAATATTGTGAAAATGACTATACTACCAAATGCAATCTACAGATTCAGTGTGATCCATATCAAATTACAAATGGCATTTTTCACGGAACTAGAACAAAAAACTTCACAATTGATACAGAAACACAAAAGACCCTGAATAGTCTTGAGAAAGAAGGATGGAGCTGGAGGAATCATTCCTGAATTCAGATGATAATACAAAGCTACAGTCATCAAGACAGCATGGTAATGGCACAGAAACAGAAAAATAGACCAATGTAACAAAATGGAAAGCCAAGAAATAAGCCCATGCACCAATGGGTACCTTATTTTTGTCAAAGGAGACAAGAAAATACAATGGGGCAAAGACAGCCTCTCCAATAAATGGTGCTGGCAAAAGTGGACAGTTACATGTACAAGAATGAAACTAGAATACTTCCTAATACCATACACAAAGATAAACTCAAAATGAATGAAAGACCTAAATGTACGACCAGAAACTATAAAACTCTTAGAGGAAAACATAGGGAGAACACTGTGACATAAATCAAAACAAGATCCTCTATGACCCACCTCTTAAAGTAATGGAAATAAAAATAAAAGTAAACAAGTGGGACCTGATTAAACTTAAAAGCTTTTGCACAGCAAAGGAACCTATAAGTAAGGTGAAAAGACAACCCTCAAAATGGGAGAAAATAATAACAAATGAAACAACTGACAAAGGATTAATTTCCAAAATATAAAAGCAGCTCATACAGCTCAATACCAGGAAGAATAAGACCTAATCAAAAAGTGGGAAAAAGGCCTAAACAGACACTTCTCCAAAGAAGACACACAGATGGCTAACAAACACATGAAAATATGCTCAACATCTCTCATTATTAGAGAAATGCAAATCAAAACTATAGTGAGATATCACCTCACACAGTTCAGAATTGCCATAATCAAAAAGTCTACAGACAATAACTGCTGAAAAGTGTGTGGAGAAAAGGGAATACTCTTGCATTGTTGGTGGGAATGTAAATTGATACAGCCACTAGTATGGAGATTCCTTAAAAGATGAGGAATAAAATCACCATAAGACCCATAATCCCACTCCTAGGTATAATCCCTGAAGAAATCAAAATTGAAAAACACACATGTATCCCATTGTTCATTGCAGCACTATTTACAATAGCTAGAACATGAAAGCAACCTAGATGTCCATAGAGAGATGAATGGATAAAGAAGTTGTGGTACATATACTCAATTAAATATTGCTCAATCATAAAAAGGAAGGCCTTTGAGTCAGTTCTAATGAGATGGATGAACCTAGAGTCTATTCTACAGGATGAAGTAAGTCAGAAAGAGAAAGATGAATATCGTATTCTGACATAATTATAAAGAATCTAGAAAAATAAATAATTTTTTAAAAAATGCAGAATTGCAAAAAAATAAAAATAAAAAAGAACTATCTTAAATACATTGAGCCACTCAGTTGTGTCCGATTTTTGCCACCCCATGAACTGTAGCCTACCAAGCTCCTCTGTCTGTTGCAGTTCAGTTCAGTTCAGTCTCTCAGTCGTGTCTGACTCTTTGTGACCCCATGAATCGCAGCACGTCAGGCCTCCCTGTTCATCACCATCTCTCGGAGTTCACCCAGACTCACGTCCATCGAGTCAGTGATGCCATCCAGCCATCAAATCCTCGGTCATCCCCTTCTCCTCCTGCCCCCAATCCCTCCCAGCATCAGAGTCTTTTCCAAGGAGTCAACTCTTCGCATGAGGTGGCCAAAGTACTGGAGTTTCAGCTTTAGCATCTGTTGCAGAGAAGAACCAAGTTTGATTCTACGTTGGAAGTGTTTCTTTGAATAGCTTTTTGTTGTTTTTGTTATTATAGTCTTACATAATGACCCCTCTGCCTTTTAAAGTGCCTTTCTTCAGATATTAGAGAGATAATCTGACCCTGCCTATCTATGAAAGTCTGAAAGCAAGGAGAAATTAAGACATCCCTCCCTTTCTTGATGCTTCCTTGATTCCCAGAGATGTTTGCAAAACTGAGGGCCCTTTTTACTTCCCCACCTCTCTCTCTATTCTGCCTTTTCTATTTTACTTTCTCACCTCTTCTCTTCCTAGTTTTATAAAATAACCTGACATCCAGACCCCGAGAATAATGGTTGTCTTGAGACATTAGTCTGCTATCTTCTAGGTCTACCAGCTTTAAGACTAAGTCATATTCTTTGCCTCAACATCTCATCTCTTGGATTCTTTGGCCTGTTGTGCAGCGAGCAGAGTGAGCTTGGACTCAGTAAAATGTTCACAGAATTTTCCAGGCAAGAATACTGTGGTGGGAAGCTATTTTCTTTTCCAGGGAATTTTGCTGACCCAGGGGTCGAACCTTGGTCTCCTGAATCTCAGGCAGACTTTTTACCATCTAAGCCACCATTTTCAGTTCAATTCAGCCTCTTAGTCATTTTCTACTGCTTCTGACTACATGAATCACAGCATGCCAGGCCTCCCTGTCCATCACAATTCCTGAAGTTCACTCAAACTCATGTCATCGAGTTTGTGATGTCATCCAGCCATCTCATCCTCTGTCTTCCCCTTCTCCTCTTGCCCCCAATCCCTCCCAGCATCAGAGTCTTTTCCAATGAATCAACTCTTCGGATGAGGTGGTCAAAGTATTGAAATTTGAGCTTCAACATCAGTCCTTCCAATGAACACCCAGGACTTATCTCCTTTAGGATGGACTGGTTGGATTCCCTTGCAGTCCAAGATACTCTCAAGAGTCTTCTCCAACACCACAGTTCAAAAGCATCAATTCTTCAGCACTCAACTTTCTTCACAGTCCAACTCTCACATCCATACAGGACCACTGGAAAAACCATAGCCTTGACTAGATGGACCTTTGTTGGCAAAGTAATGTCTCTGCCTTTCAATATGCTATCTAGGTTGGTCATAACTTTCCTTCCAAGGAGTAAGCGTCTTTTACGTTCATGGCTGCACTCACCATCTGCAGAAATTTTGGAGCCCCCCCAAAAGAAAGTCTGACACTGTTTCCACTGTTTCCCCATCTATTTCCCATGAAGTGATGGGGCCAGATGCGATGATCTTCATTTTCTGAATGTTGAGCTTTAAGCCAACTTTTCCACTCTCCTCTTTCACTTTCATCAAGACGCTTTTTAGTTCCTCTTCACTTTCTGCCATAAGGATGGTGTCATCTGTATATCTGAGGTTATTGATATTTCTCCTGGCAATCTTGATTCCAGCTTGTGCTTTATCCAACCCAGCAGTTCTCATGATGTACTCTGCATGTAAGTTAAATAAGCAGAGTGACAATATACAGCCTTGACATACTCCTTTTCCTATTTGGAACCAGTCTGTTGTTCTACATCTAGTTCTAACTGCTGCTTCCTGACCTGCATACAGGTTTCTCAAGAGGCAGGTCAGCTGTGAAATTAGTTTAAATACTTCAGGTCTTTAGAATTTTGTTTCCATAAACTTCAGATGTAACGAATGTTTTCTTGTCAATAAAAACTGGAAAAGAATAAGAAAAACAAAACCCTACACTTTCATTTCCTGTCAAAGAGACTACCATTTAGCACACAACAAAAAAATACACGTGTCTCTAAAAATAATGGATTTTAAGGCTGTCCTCCAAACAAATGTTAGGATAAAACACTGATTAACTGAATTTTTCAGGAAAAGCCATTGTTTTCAAATCAAAGTAAGAAAAAAGGGAAGAAGAAAGATTCCTCCTCCTATCACTTTCTCCTTTCTCTAGAATGAAAACTTAAGAAGAGAAAAGAAGGTAATGCGAATGAGCAGCATTGATTCTGGCTATGGAGCCACTCCATGGACTGAAAAAGACTGATAAGGAAGTGGCTGACTGTCACAGCAGAGAAGAAAATCACTTGGGAATAGATGGCAGATGTAATTGGTCTTCACCAAAACGAAACAAAACACAGTGAGATAAATGCAGTGCTCTGCAAGGCACAAGTGGGAAATGTGTATTTAATATGTTTCATAAAGAATTTTAGTTCAGATTAAATGAACAAATAAACAATACTTTAGCCATGTTTAAATGGCCATATGATTGTAAGGCTGGAGAAAAAGTGTGACAAGGCAATCTTGAGTTCAGATCTTCTACTTACTTGGGCCCTTTCAAGGATCACAGCTCTGTCATGATAAAGGGGCATGCATAACTAACTTAGGCTGTGAGCCTCATCATTAGGGCCACCCATGATGGATGGGTCACAGTGAAAACTTCTGACAAATGTGGTCCACTGGAAGAGGAAATGGCAACTCACTCCAGTATTCTTGCCTGGAGAACTTTATAGGCAGTATAAAAAGGCAAAAGTTATGACACTGGAAGATGAGCCCCTCATTTTGGAAGGTGTCCAATATGCAACTAGGGAAGAGCAGAGGGCAATTATGAATAGCCCCAGAAAGAATGAAGCAGCTGGTCTAAAGCAGAATCTATGCTCAAGTGGGTGTTTCTGGTGGTAAAAGTAAAGTTCAATGCTGTAGAGAACAATGTTGCATAGGGACCTAGAATGTTTTATCCATGAATCAAAGCAAATTGGACGTGGTCAGTTAAGAGACAGCAAGAGTCAACATCAAAATGTTAGAAATCTGTGAAATAAAATGGAAGGGAAGGGACAAATTTAATTTATAGGACCTTTATATCTACGACTATGGGCAAGAATCCCTTACCCCTCATAGTCAACCAAAGAGTCCAAAATTCAGTACTTGGGTACAAAAACAACACAACAATCTTGGTTCATTTCCAAGCAAACTATTCAACATTACAGTAATCCAAGTCTATGCCCCAACCACTGATGCTACAGAAGCTGAAGCTGAATTCTATGAAGCTGATTCTATGAAGAATTACAACACCTTCTAAAACTAAAACCAAAAAAGAAAGAAAGAAATGCTCTTTTCATCATAGGGGATTGGAATGCAAATTAGGAAGTAAAGAGGTATTGGTCCTTCCAATGAATATTCAGGTTTGACTTCCCTTAGGAGACTGTTTGATCTGCTTTCTGTCCAAGAGACATTCAAGAGTCTTCTCTAGCAACACAGCTAGAAAGCATCAATTTTTACAGTCCAATTCACATCCATACATGACTACTGGAAAAACCATAGCTTTGACCAGACAGACCTTTGTCATCAAAGTCATGTCTCTGCTTTGTAATATGCTATCTAGGTTGGTCATAGTTTTTTTTCCAATGAGCAAACGTCCTTTCAGCCATGAAATGTCTAAACGTCCATTTCATGGCAGTAGTCACCATCTGAGGTGATTGTAGAGCTCAAGAAAATAGTCTGTCACTGTTTCCTTTGCTTCCTCATCTATTTGCCATGAAGTGATGGGACCAGATGCCATAATCTTAGGTTTCTGAATGTTGAATTTTAAGCCAGCTTTTTCACTCTCCTCCTTCATTTTTATCAAGAACCTACTCAGTTCCTCTTTGCTTTCTTCCATAAGGATGGTGTCCTCTGTGTATCTGAGGTTATTGATATTTCTCCCTAAAATCTTGATTCCAGCTTGTTTTTCATCCAGCCTGGCATTTTTCATGATGTACTCTGCATAGAAGTTAAATATGCAGGGTGACAATATACAGACTTGATGTACTCCTTTCCCAATTTTGAAACAGTTTGTTGTTTCATGTCCAGTTCTAACTGTTGCTTCTTGACCTCCATACAGCTTACATAAGCCTCTTATCCTCATCCATCAGAGGGCAGATGGAATGAATACCACAGTCACAGAAATGCACACAATAAAGGAAGGAAATTGTTAAAGTTCTGACAGAAACAAAGGAGATTTTGAAGAGGTGCCAAGAATATGGATAATTATTCTAAAATGATCTTATGACCCAGATAACCATGAAAGTGTGGTCACTCACCTAGACCTGGACATCCTGGAGTGTGAAGTCAAGTGGGCCTTAGGAAGCATTACTATGGACAAGACTAGTGGAGGTAACAGAAATCCAGCTAAGCTATTTGAAGTACTAAAAGATGATGCTGTTAAAGTGCCTCACTCAATGTGTCATCAAATATAGAAAACTCAGCAGTGGTCACAGGACTGGAAATGGTCAGTTTTCATTTCAACTTCGAAGAAAGACATTGCCAAAGAATGTTTATATTATGGTACAATTGCATTCATTTCACATACTAGCAAGTTTATGCTGAAAATCCTTCAAGTTAAGTTTCAGCAGTATGTGAACTGAGAACTTCCAGATGTACAAAATGGGTTTCAAAGTGTCAGAGGAACCAGAGATCAAGTTGCCAACATTCGTTGGATCACAGAGGAAACAAGGGAGTTCCAGAAAAACATCTATTTCTGCTTTATTGACTACTGTAAAGCCTTTGACTGTGTGGGTCACAAGAAACTGTGGGAAATTCTGAGAAAGATAGGAATACCAGACCACCTTGCCTGATTCCTGATAAACCTGTATGCAGGTCAAGAAAAGAGTTGGTTCATAAAGTAGGCTAAGGACTGAAGAATTGATGCTTTTAAACTGTGATGTGCTGCAGAAGACTCTTGATAGTGCCTTGGATTTCAAAGAGATCCAAACAGTTAATCTTGAAGGAAATAACCTTGTAACATTCATCAAAGAAGTGTTGCTAAAGCCAAATCTCCAATAATTTGGCTGCCTGATGCAAAGAGACCATTTTGCTGGAAAAAATTGAAGGCAAAAGAAAAAGAGGGTGCAGAGGAAGAGATAGCACAACTGACAAATGGATGTGAATTTGAGCAAATCCCCGGAGAGAGAGGCAGTGGAGCCTGGGATGCTTCAGTCCATGGTGTGGCAAAAAGTTGGATACAACTTAGCAACAATTAAAATTAAGCAAGTTATACTTTTGGGCAAATTACTTTGCTAACTTTAATCCCTAAATTCCACATCTGTTTAGGCTTTTGTGACAGTATAAGTGGCCTTTTGATGACCATTTTCCTATGCTATTTCTGATCATCATGACAGATGATCAAATAGAACCCTATTATATGCATTTTGAAAAAAAAAAAAAAGACTTAGTAAAAGTTTAAAATTTTACCCAAGGTCGAACACTTAGAAGTAAAAGAAAAATTCCTAACAGAAAAGTATATTGTGCACATGCACGCACACACACACAACACACACACACATATGTATGTATGTAGGAATAAATATATATATATAATTAACATATACACATATAATATCTTACTTCTAAGGGTACAACATTCAACTGAAGCCATGGTTAATTTAATTCTTCAGTTTTATTAATTTAGTTGAAACAGAAAGATAGAAGTTTCAAAACTCAGTGGATGTGAGAACTTAAAAATGTTTTATAATTTTTTAAGTGCTCTAAACTGAATCAGAAACAAACACAAGAGGCAACATAAACAAGAGTTTACTATGAGTTTGACTCTTCTAGGCAAAATATAAAATATAAACTTTAGGAGACAAGGATTTCAGTTTTGTTCATTGATATATCTCAAAGAATATCTGGCAAATAATTGTTCCTAATTAAATATATTTTGTGAATTTCACAGGTAGTTAAATTTTAGTTAAATTCTTATGTTGTAGGATACTACATTCAGACACTGGACTAGCCTGGAGTAAGAGGCAAACTGGGAGTTTTTCACTGAAAAAAGGGATGGCTAAATAGTGGTGAATGTTCAGCATAAAGTAGATACACAGAAGGTAAAAACAAGAGATTTAGGGTGTGGATTTGGTAGACTGGATTTACTAGACTGAAAGAACATGCTTCTGGAGATAAGAGAGGAAAATAAGGGAGGAAGGAAGAAAATAAATATTAAATATTATGCACTGTTCAAGGGTTTACAATTAATAACAGGTAAGCCAATAATAATAATAAAAGGTATAATAACATACTAGAAAGGATACTGCACTGTGTGAGGACACAGGAAGACACGTCAGATCTCTCTCTGGCTATTAGGGACAGAATGTGTCTAAGAATGGGCTTCCCAGGAGGCACAGTGGTAAAAAATCCACCTGCCAATGTAAGAGATGAAAGATACGCAGGTTTTATCCCTGGTTTGAGAAGATGCCCAGAGTAGGAAATGGTAACACACTCCAGAAATCTTGTCTGGAAAATTCCATGGACAAAGGAGCCTAGAGGCTACAGTCTGAGGGGTTGCAAAGAACTGGACATGACTGAACAACTGACCACAGCACAGAATTCACAATCTCTAGGAATATTTACATCCTCTCTTTTAAATTCTGCAAAGTTTAAAAATTCACTTTACAATTAAATATTTTTTAAAAAATGTCTTTTCCTAAAACTCAAAAACACTGATTAAAGCTTCTTAATAATTAACTTTAGAAATCTTAAACCCCAACAATGTTTCATTCTTTCCTTGGCTAGATGTCATTTGCCAGTTTTCTGATAAACATATTTATCAGAGGCAAGAATGGAGTGAATGTAAGAATTATTTTCATAACATGCACAAATATTTGTCTGCAAGGGACTAAATAGCACACATTATTATTTGTTATATTTTCACTCCTTTTTTCTGAACTTTGATTTGATTTCACTCATTTATTTTATTTAGTTATGACTTAATTACTGGGGGAGTGACAATATTAAAAAATACAATCTACTAATATTAATAACATAAAGTGGTGAAGAAGGCTGATCGCCAAAGAATTGATGCTTTTGAACTGTGGTGTTGGAGAAGACTCTTGAGAGTCTCTTGGACTGCAAGGAGATCCAACCAGTCCATTCTGAAGGAGATCAACCCTGGGATTTCTTTGGAAGGAATGATGCTGAAGCTGAAACTCCAGTACTTTGGCCACCTCATGCGAAGAGTTGACTCATTGGAAAAGACTGTGATGCTGGGAGGGATTGGGGGCAGGAGGGGAAGGGGACGACCGAGGATGAGATGGCTGGATGGCGTCACGGACTCGATGGACGTGAGTCTGAGTGGACTCTGGGAGATGATGATGGACAGGGAGGCCTGGCATGCTGCGATTTATGGGGTCGCAAAGAATCGGACACGACTGAGTGACTGAACTGAACTGAAAGTGGTATAGTCCCTACAAGATGGCAGAGTATAAGGATGTGCGCTCATCTTCTCCTGTGACAACTCCAAAATTACTGAACAACCGTCAACAGAAGAATGTTGAATCTCACAAAAAAAAAGTTACCCCATGTCCAAGGGCAAAGGAGGAGCCCAGCAAGATGGTAGGAGGGGTGAAATCATGTTTAGAATCAAACCTCATACCCATCAGAGATGCTTGAAGGACTCAAACAAAACCTTGGTGCACCAAGACACAGAGACACCACAAAGACTGAGTCAGACCTGCCTCTGAGCTTTTGAGTGCCTCCTGCAGAGGTATGGGTCAGCAGTGGCCTGCTGCAGGGGCAGGGGCTCTGGCTACAGCAAACCTGGGTCACCCAACATGTGGCATAAGATCTCTTGGAGGAGGTTGTCACTAACCCCATGATAGAGGCACCGAGTAGATGACCCAAAAACTTCAGAACAATTATACCAAATAAATTCTCACACTGCTAAGAAAGTTCTAGGGCCCACCACAGATTTCCCAACCTAGGGATCTGGCAACTGGACGGAATCATCAAGGAATTTGACTTTGAAGGCCAGTGGGATTTGATTACAGAACTTACACAGGACTGGGGAAGCAGACTCTTGGAGGGCACAAATAAAACCTTGTGCACACCAGGACCCAGGAAAAAAGAGCATTGACCCCACAAGAGACTTGCCCAGGCTTGCCCAGGAGTGTCCAGGAGTCTCTGGTAGACCTGTGGGTTGGCAGCAGCCTGCTGCAGGGTCAGGGAAACTGAGAGCGGCAGTGCGTACATGGGACCTTTTGAAGGACGTTGCCATTGCCTTCATTCCCTTACCATACCTTTGCTTCAGGTCAAACAACAGGGAGGGAATACAGTCCAGCTCATCAACAGAAAATTGGATTAAAGATTTACTGAGCATGCCTCCTCCATCAGAATAAGACCCAGTTTCCCTCTCAGTCAGTCTCTCACATTACAAAGCTTCCATAAGCCTGTTATCCTTATCCTGCAGAGGGCAGACAGAACGAAAAACACAGTCACAGTAAATTAATCAAACTGATCACATGACCTTGTCTAACATAATGAAATTATGAGCCATGCCATGTGGGGCCACCCAACAGATGGGTCATGGTGGAGAATTCTGACTACTGGAGAAGGGAATGGCAAACCACTTCAGTATTCTTGCCTTGAGAACCTCATGAAGAGCATGAAAAGACAAAAAGATAGGACACTGAAAGATGAACTCCCCAGGTCTGTAGATGCCCAATATGCTACTGGAGAAAAGTGGAGAAATAACTCCAGAAAGAATGAAGAGATAAAATCAAAGCAAAAACAACAGCCAGTTGTGGATGTGACTGGTGATAGAAGCAAAATCCGATGCTATAAAGAGCAAATATTGCATAGTAACCTAGAATGTTAAGTCCATGAATCAATGTAAATTGGTCAAACAGGAGATGGCAAGAGTGAACACTGACATATCAGGAATCAGCGAACTGAAATACATGGGAATGGGTGAATTTAATTCAGGCGACCATTGTATCTACAACTTTGGGCAAGAATCCCTTAGAAGAAATGGAGTAGCCCTCATAGCCAACAATCTGAAATGCAGTATTTGGGAGTAATCTCAAAAAGGACAGAATGACCTCAATTCGTTTCCAAGGCTAAACCACTCAATACCATAGTAATCCAAGTCTATGCCCCAACCAGTAATGCTGAAGAAACTGAAGTTAAATAGTTCTATGAAGACCTACAAGATCTTCTAGAACTAACACCCAAAAAAGATGTCCTTTTCATTATAGGGGACTGAAGTGCAAAAGTAGGAAGTCAAGAGATACCTGGAGTAATAGGAAAATTTGGCCTTGGGTTACAGCATGAAGCAGGACAAAGGCTAACAGAGTTTTGCCAAGAGAATTCACTGGTCATAACAAACACCCTCTTCCAATAACATGAGAGAAGACTCTACACATGGACATCACCAGA
Organism: Sylvicapra grimmia; assembly: GCA_006408735.1. NCBI lineage: Eukaryota > Metazoa > Chordata > Mammalia > Artiodactyla > Bovidae > Sylvicapra > Sylvicapra grimmia. Next base: position 9,556 of record SJYH01008310.1, on the reverse strand, counting down.
GGGTCAATACCGAAATCAGATTGATTATGTTCTTTGTAGTCAAAGATAGAGAAACTCTGTGTGAACTGAAGTGAAAGTCATTCAGTCATGTTTGATTCTTTGTGACCCCATGAACTATGCAATCCATGGAATTCTCCAGGCCAGAATACTGGAGTGGGTATCTATTCCCTTCTCCAGGGGATCTTCCCAATCCAGGGATCAAACTCAGGTCTCCCTCATTGCAGGTAGATTCTTTACTAGCTGAGCCAACAGGCAAGCTCCAGTCAGTGTAAATAAGACTGGGATCTGACTGTGGCTCAGATCATGACCACCTTAGTGCAAAATTCAGACTTAAATTAAAGAAAGTAGGAAAAAACACTAGATCATTCTGTTATGACCTAAATCAAATCCCTTATGATTATACATGAAAGTGACAAATTGATTCAAGGGATTAAATCTGATAGGGATTAAATCTGATAGACATAGTTCATACCATGAACTATGGATGAGGTTCATGACATTGTACAGGAGGCAGTGATCAAGACAATCACAAGAAAAAGAAATGAAAAAAGGCAAAATGATTGTCAGAGAAAGCCTTACAAATACCTGAGAAAAGAAGACAAGTTAAAAACAAAAGTAAAGGAAATATATATGCATCCGAATACAGAGTTGCAAACAATAGCAAAGAGAGATTGAAAGCCTTCCTCAGTGATCAATGCAAAGAAATTAAGGAAAACAATAGAATGGGAAAGACTAGCAATCTCTTCAAGGAAATTAGAGATACCAAGGGAACATTTCATGCAAAGAGGGGACAATAAAGGACAAAAATGATATGGACCAACAGAAGCAGAGATATTAAGAAGAGGTGGCAAGAATACACAGAAGAACTATAGAAAAAAGATCTTCATGACCCAGATAACCACGAAGGTGTGATCACTCACCTAGAGCCAGACATCTTGGAATGTGAAGTCAAGTTGGCCTTAGGAAGCATCAATACAAACAAAGCTAGTGGAGGTGATGGAATTCCAGTTAAGCTATTTCAAATGCTAAAAGATGATGCTGTGAAAGTGCTTCATTAAATATGCCAGCAATTTTGGAAAACACAGCAGTGGTCCCATGACTGGAAAATATCAATTTTCATTCCAATCCCAAAGAAAGGCAATGTCAAATAATGTTCAAACTACCACACAATTGCACTCATCTCACACAATAGTAAAGTAATGCTCAAAATTCTCCAAGGAAGGATTCAACTGCATGTGAACCGTGAACTTCCAGATGTTCAAGCTGGATTTAGAAAAGGCAGAGGAACCAAAAATCAAACTGGCAACATCCTTTGGGTCATCGAAAAAGCAAGAGAGTTCCAGAATAATGTTTACTTCTCCTTTATTGACTATGCCAAATTCCTTGACTCTTTGGATCAAAACAAATGATGGAAAATTCTTAAAGATTTGGAATACCAGAACACCTTACCTTCCCCCTGAGAAATCTGTATGCAGGTCAAGAAGCAACAGTTACAACCAGACATGGCACAACCGACTGGTTCCAAATCGGAAAGAGAATACGTCAAGGCTGTATATTATCACCCTGCTTATTTAACTTATCTGCAGAGTACATTATGCAAAATATCAGGCTGGATGAAGCACAAGCTGCAATCAAGAGTGCCGGGAGAAATATCAATAACCTTAGATATGCAGATGATATCATCCTTATGGCAGAAAATGAAGAGGAATGGAAGAGTCTCTTGATTAAAGTGAAAGAGGAGGTTGAAAAAGTTGATTTAAAGTGAACATTCAGAAAACTAAGATCATGGTATCTGGTCCCATCACTCCATGGAAAATAGATGGGGAAACATGAAAATAGTGGGATACTTTATTTTCTTGGGCTCCAAAGTCACTGCAGATGGTGAATGCCATGAAATTAAAAGACACTTGCTCCTTGGAAGAAAAGCTATGAGCTATCTAGATAGCATAATAAATAGCAGAAAGATTGCTTTGGAAACAAAGGTCTGTCTAATCAAAATTATAGTTTTTCCAGTAGTCCTAAATGGGTGTGAGAGTTTGAGCATAAAAATGTTGAGCACTGAAGAATTGATGCTTTTCAACTGTAGTGTTGAAGACACTTGACAGTCCTTTCAGACAATGAGGAGATCCAACCAGTCAATCCTAAAGGAAATTAGTCCTTAATATTCATTGGAAAGACTGATGCTGGAGTTGAAACTCCAATACTTTGGCCACCTGATGCGAAGAACTGACTCATTGGAAAAGATTCTGATGTTGGGAAAGATTGATGACAGGAGGAAAAGGGGACTATAGAGGATCAAATGGTTGGATGGCATCACGACTCGATGTACCTGAGTTTGAGCAAGCTCCGGGGCCTGGTGATGGACAGGGAAGTCTGGTGTGATGCACTCCATGTGGTCACAAAGAGCAGAATAGGACTGAGTGACTGATCTGACTGTAGTGGTATAGATATAGTTGAAGCGTTCAACTCCCTTCCTTCAGTGAAGTCTCTGACAAATGATGACTTAGTGGCAAATGCTGCGAATATAGAATCTAATATATGTTTTCTCCCAATAAGTACAGTGTATGCCAAAAAGGCTGCAATATGCCTTCACATGTTTCATATCCATTCATGTTTAGCAACGCTCAAAACTGCATCATTTAGCTGAAATAAGAAATACTACAATTACCTTATATTTCAGTTGGTAAGGAATGTGTCTGCTATGCAGGGGACCTGGGTTTGATTCCTGGGTCAGCAAGATCTCCTAGAGAAGGAAATGGCAACCCACTCCAGTAGTACTGCATGAAGAATCCCCATGAACAGGGGAGCCTGGTGGGCTACAGTCCATGTGGTTGCAAAGAATCAGACATGAACTAGTGACTATACCAAACCAAAATTAATTTAATAATTTTTGTAAAATAATGTTCATTAATCCCTAAAGGAAAAAATACTCAACTTATATGTTATTTATTACATCATTGTAGTTTTGAGTGATTACAATTCAGAATTCCATCTCTCTCTCAGATATCCAAATATCTTCCTTATCTAAAACTGAACTAATGAGTTACTAAAAGGTTATGTAAAAGCATAGTTAAACAAGTGACTATTTTGAGTCTGAATGAATGAAGTCACTCAGTCGTGTCCGACTCTTTGTGACCCCATAGACTGTAGCCTACCAGGCTCCTCTGTCCATGGGATTTTCCAGGCAATAGTGCTGGAGTGGATTGCCATTTCCTTCTCCAGGGGAGCTTCCCAACCCAGGGCTCCAACCCAGGTCTCCCGGATTGTAGACAGACACTTTACCGTCTGAGCCACCAGGGAAGTCCTATTTTTTTTTTTTTTTTTTGAGTTCTATTTTGAGTCTAGCTCTAGTTAAATGGGTATAAGTCCATTCTTTGATTTAGGTTTCTAATGGAACATGTTAAGAAGGATTTTTTTTTTCTCAGTTGGTTTTATGAGTGATTTATATTTGAACACAGTACTACTTTCCAATCAAAGGGATGAATCTACAGAAGTTTGAAGGAATAGCAAATATTTCATTGACATTTAATTTGCCCCAGTTCATATAATATTTCTTTAATAGCACTGAGTGTTTGGAGATGAGTGGTACCATTAGAGTCTTTGTGTATACAATGATGTTTAAAAAATCACTCAATAAATACCAGCTTAAAAAAGTTAATGNAGTTCTATTTTGAGTCTAGCTCTAGTTAAATGGGTATAAGTCCATTCTTTGATTTAGGTTTCTAATGGAACATGTTAAGAAGGATTTTTTTTTTTTCTCAGTTGGTTTTATGAGTGATTTATATTTGAACACAGTACTACTTTCCAATCAAAGGGATGAATCTACAGAAGTTTGAAGGAATAGCAAATATTTCATTGACATTTAATTTGCCCCAGTTCATATAATATTTCTTTAATAGCACTGAGTGTTTGGAGATGAGTGGTACCATTAGAGTCTTTGTGTATACAATGATGTTTAAAAAATCACTCAATAAATACCAGCTTAAAAAAGTTAATGTGATTGCATATGCAATGTTTCTATTGCAGATCTAATCCATGTAATGTACTTAAGTAAATGATGGCTATTATCCTGTTTCTCATCATCATCTTTGCCATCATCAACATCACAACACCATCAAACTTATACAATCCCTACATTCTGTACATCTTAGGAAATGTATATTTCAAATAGATCAGCACCATGGGGTTAACTTGTAACTCAGTTTTTGTTGATTTTAGATATTCCCTTAGGTGCATGGTTNTTGTTTTTGTTCCTATCTGTCTTGTTCTTATTTCCCTCCCTTTTATTTTCTGTATTTAAACAACACAATCTGGAACACACACACACACACATATATATATATACACACTTTTTTTTCTTGATTACTCAATCTTGTCACCTCCAGCAGGCACACATTAGTTAGTCTAACTTGGCTGTTGTAACTTACTTATTTATAAAAATTTATACCAAGGCATCATACCTGCATGCACTTTCCAGCATGCTAGTCTTAAACTAATGAACTATCTCATTAACTAGCCAAACAATTAGCTAATCAACCATATAGCTAGAAAAATTAAAACTTTCAACAAGGTGTAGGTGATTTTTCCTTTCATCGTTTTTCTTAGCACCATAATTATTTTCTTCTGAGTCAGTACAAACTGCAGGAAGCACTTGATCTTGTTTATTCTCCTTGGAGTTCTATTATCTTCCTTTTTGATATTCACTCTCTGCCCTTGACTACTCAGTGAAGTACTAACACAAAGGGAAGACAAGGTTTACCCAAGAAAAGCATCCATTTATTTTCTATTTCAAAATTTTAAGAAGTCCTTAATATTAAGGAAAATTGATACAATGTAATCAGTTATTTGTATATAGGAGAATGGTATTATAACAAGGATTCCTTCCCTATATGAGTGAACAAATAACAAGCACACACAAACACACATACACAGAGACTATACAGCATCATAAAAAGCCATTTCTGAGTAATCTCCAAGTAAACCTCAGGTCCTTATGACAGTTTCAAATAAAAACTGAATATAAAAGGCACATAGAGAAAGAACACACACACAAAAAAAAACTGATGGGAAAATTAATTAACCCACATAGTTTAAATATTTTATCTTGAAGTTATGTCAATTCTTTAGTAACTTTGTCTTTATTGAATATAAGTGGTATCTGAGATGTGATTATTTAAAAATCCCTAGAAAAGTCACTTGGAGTGATCTCCACCCTGGGCAAGAAAGTATCTATCCATGGTAGATGGTTGAATATTTTCAAAATTTTGAGATAGAGCATGCATATATTGGAGAAGGCAATGGCACCCACTCCAGTACTCTTGCCTGGAAAATCCCATGGATGGAGGAGCCTGGTAGGCTGCAGTCCANCAAAAAAACTGATGGGAAAATTAATTAACCCACATAGTTTAAATATTTTATCTTGAAGTTATGTCAATTCTTTAGTAACTTTGTCTTTATTGAATATAAGTGGTATCTGAGATGTGATTATTTAAAAATCCCTAGAAAAGTCACTTGGAGTGATCTCCACCCTGGGCAAGAAAGTATCTATCCATGGTAGATGGTTGAATATTTTCAAAATTTTGAGATAGAGCATGCATATATTGGAGAAGGCAATGGCACCCACTCCAGTACTCTTGCCTGGAAAATCCCATGGATGGAGGAGCCTGGTAGGCTGCAGTCCATGGGGTCGCTAAGAGTCAGACACGACTGAACGACTTCACTTTTTGACTTTTCACTTTCATGCATTGGAGGAGGAAATGGCAACCCACTCCAGTGTTCTTGCCTGGAGAATCCCAGGGATGGGGGGGGCCAGGTGGGCTGCCGTCTATGGGGTCACACAGCAGCAGCATGCATATATATTTTTACTTAAAATACATACATATTTCTGTTATTTAAGCAATTTTATCACAGAGGTTGTGAAAATGTTGTAAAATAAGATTTATGTTTATCCCTGATCCTTTCATTTTTGAATCTTTATTTTAGGAATGTCTCTTTAATGTTAATATCCCTATTCAGACCCTACTCTTCCCTAACTCTGTTAAGAGTAAGCCTATCAGAATCTGTAAATTTCCATTAAGGTAAAAGTGACTGATTAACCTACACAGAGCTAATTTAGCCACATATGTACTGCAGACTGGTCAAATATTAAAGCTGCCCCCAAAATGTGACTTGTTTATTTACAATTTTAAAATTTTAAATGGGGTATAGTTGATTTACAATATTGTGTTAGTTTCAGGGGTACAGTAAAGTGAATCGGTTATACATGTATATATACCTACTCTTTCTTAGATTCTTTTTCCGTACTGGTCATTACAGAGTATTGAGAAGAGTTCCTATGCAGTACAGTAGGTCCTTACTAGTTATCTATTTTGTATACAGTAGTGAATATATGTTAATCCCAGTCTTCCAATTTATCCCTCTCCGACCTTAGCCCGTGGTTACCACAACTCTATTTTCTACACCTGTGGCTGTATTTCTGTTTTGTAAATAAGTTCGTGTATACCATGTCTTTAGATTCCACATATAAGCAATAATCATATGATATTTGTCTGTCTCTATATGACTGACTTCTTTCTGTGTGACAATGTAAGATCTTTTTTTTTTTTTTTAATGCAGCTTCTGTCAGCAACCGAACATGAACTCAGTTAAAAAAAATAATGTCAATTCAAATACAAGGGAAAGTTAAGTATAAACTTGCTAAAGGCTGGAGCATTGGGGTTGCCATGGAAATCAAGTTACACTCCTTTTCTGAAAGGTCAGAAAAGTCATGAGATCAAGAGAGATTAAAATACTGTATTTCTTTAGGTGCAAGGGGAAAATGCAAGTAAAATGCTTCTCTATCAGGAGTAGCAGAAAGCTGCTCCAAAAAAAAGGGGGTTAGCTGAGGTGTAAGTATAAGAACTAATTACGGATAGCTATAGCATAAGGACTAGACCAGAAGCTGCTGATAGGAACTTGAAAGACTTTCTACAAAAATGGGCAAATCTTCAAAGTTAAAGAATAATCGTGCTTTGGTTACAACCTTCTGAAGCCCTACTGCACAAAAGTTAGTTGCTAGAGAGGTTGGAATTTGGAATGGAAGTTCTGGGCTGACTACATGGCAGGGATTCTATCACATGACTTGCTGATACTGAAGTAAAGGAGAGAGAATAAGATCATAGTGAAGGTGAACTAGACCAATTAGAAACTAAGTGTTCTGTTTGATGTTTTGAAAAACTTTATCTTGAAGGTTGTACTCTTTTGGTATCAATTATGATTTACTTCTGCAAATAATAGAGCAATATTTTGGCAATAAAATTGAACTTTCCTTAAAAATAATTATAACAATTTTATTTCGTTACTTTAAAATTTTTTATGAAAATTTGAAAGGTTACTTTCATCCAAAATTATTGAAAAATATTGTAACATAAATCTTTGAGTCTATCTTATACCCAATAGTTTTTACCTCCCACTCCCCTACTACTATATTACCTCCCCCCAACTAGTAATCACTAGTTTTTTATCTATATATGTATTTTCTTCATTTTTCTTTTCTGTTATACTCACTAGTTCGTGATTTTTTTTAGACCATATAATTGCACTCATTTCACATATTATTAGGTTATACTCAACATCCTTCAAGCTAGTATTCAGCAGTATGTGAATCAAAAATTTTCAGGTGTACAAGCTGGGTTTAGAAAAGGCAGAGGGACCAGAGATCAAATTGCCAACATTTGTTGGATCATGAAAAAGCAAAGGAATTCCAGAAAAACATCTATTTCTTCACTGACTACACTAAAGCCTTTGACTGGGTGGATCACAGCAAACTGTTGAAAATCCTTAAAGAGATGGGAATACCAGATCACCTAACCTGTCTCCTGAGAGACCTATATGCAGATAAAGAAGCAATAGTTAGAACCAGGCATGGAACAACTGACTGGTTCAGAACTGACAAAGTAGTATGTCAAGGCTATATATTGTCATCCTGCTTATTAACTTCTATGCGGAGTACATAATAATAAATGCTGGGCTGGGTGAATCACAAGCTGGAATCAAGATTATGAGGAGAAATATTCAGATGATACCACTCTAATGGAAGAAACGGAAGACGAACTAAAGAGCCTCTTGATGGGGATAAAAGAGGAGACAGCTCTTGAGAGTCTCTTGGACAGAAAGGAGATCAAATCAGCCATGCTTATAGGAAATCAACACTGAATATTCATTAGAAGGACTGATGCTGAGTCTGAAACTCCAATACATTGGTCATTTCCTTCTCCAGGGGATCTTCACTGCCCAGCGATTGAACTCACATCTCCTGCATTGTCAGCTGGATTCTTTACTGCTGAGCCAATGAAATGTCCCAGTCTTGTCCATAGAAGAGAGCAAAAATTTTCAACTAACTCCTTAAATGTTTTTCAAGCCTTTTTTTTTTTTTGGTCCCCATTTCTTTTGCCAATTTTGGTCTAGCTTTATTGCCAGAATATCATTGCTGCAATAGTTTCAATTTTATTTTTCAGCTTTGACAGTCGTCTCATACTCCTTTTGTCCAATATACATGCCATTGCCTTATCTATCTTTAAAAAACTCAGGACAGCTTATGTGGATGAAAAACTTTTGTTATTTTTTCTATTATATACTAGATTCATAAATTCTTCATGTAGTGTCAAAGATCTTTAAAATCTGGCCACTGTTAACCTTTAGATTCTNACAAGCAACTCCTGCAGCTCAATTCCAGAAAAATAATCGACCCAATCAAAAAATGGGCCAAAGATCTTTTGCCAATTTTGGTCTAGCTTTATTGCCAGAATATCATTGCTGCAATAGTTTCAATTTTATTTTTCAGCTTTGACAGTCGTCTCATACTCCTTTTGTCCAATATACATGCCATTGCCTTATCTATCTTTAAAAAACTCAGGACAGCTTATGTGGATGAAAAACTTTTGTTATTTTTTCTATTATATACTAGATTCATAAATTCTTCATGTAGTGTCAAAGATCTTTAAAATCTGGCCACTGTTAACCTTTAGATTCTAACCTCTCTCTGTTCTTTCACATGCAACACATAGAAGGCTATTTTTTTCTGTTATAACTCTCTGATACACTCTACATTTTTACTCTTTCATAAGTTTCTTGATATTTCTTTTTTCTCTTAGAATGTCTTCCATCTAACTTTCATTCTCAATCCAATCTAGTCCACTTTAAAACTTTTCTGATCATATATAAATCAATTTCCATACTTCTTTCTTTTATGTAATTAGGAGCTATTGGCCAGCGATTATGTTTTATTTTCTCTCCAAATATGCTATAGTGACTGTTACTCTTCTATCAGGTTGAAATATATCAAAGTATTGAATCTTCAGTGTTGACCTTTAAAATGGCAAGCCCATATGATTTTACATTATATTTTCATGCTATTACAGAGCCAGTTTGGCAGTGATTTGAAACCAGGGGCTAAGTCTGGTAAGTTTGAATATATTTTTTAAAGTTTACATTTTTGCTTTTATTTCCTGTATTCTGGGAGGTGGATCATAGAGGATCCTGCTTTGATTTATGTCGGAAAGTGTTTTGCCTATGTTCT
>SJYH01008307.1:6982-24566 GCA_006408735.1 Sylvicapra grimmia | reverse complement strand
GTGTGTGTGTGTGTGTGCACGCACATTTGTGCACTCAGTTGCGTCTGAGTCTTTGTGACCCCATGGACTGCAGCCCACCAGGCTCCTCTGGAATTTTCCAGAATACTGGAATAGTGGAGTGGGTTGCTATTTCCTACTCCAGGGATCTTCCCGACCCAGAGATGAAACGTGTATCTCTTGCTTTGGCAGGTGGATTCTTTACCACTAGCAGCGCCACTTGTATGAATTTAGTTAAATTAGGGACCCAGTGAGTGACAGCAGCACCTACTGGCCAAGTGTCCTATTGCAGCCAAGTTCTATTACACCTTGAAATGCTGAAGTAAAAAGAAATGTCCATCCAACCAGCCACTGATGTGGAACTTATAGATTCCCAAGCTCACGAGAAATGCCCATGGTTTGGACTCTGGTGTTTAAAGGATGCAACTAACTTGAAAATTCCTGGGGGGAAATGTCTTAATATGCTATAATCAATATATTAATGAAAGGAAACTAGACGTCTTCCAGAAGGTTTAGAAATAGAAAAAAAATTTTGAACCTGAAGGATGAAGCAAGATCTTATTGGAAGTGTACAGACTTATGGAAATGTGTAGTAAGAAGAATTTCATTTATTTATTATGCATTATGAGCATGACTCAATGTTTTCATATTCCTGATAATTTCAGTCATTATTTCATATTCATAGCCACTCTATTAGTTAGGTGCCTACATAATCTTTGTTTTGAGAATGAGAAACTTTCAGAAGCCTGTTCCAGGCACTTACTAAATGAATTGGAAATTGTATGTAAAAGCTAACCCTATTCTAGGTCCAACCCTGATGGAAAGAAGGTAAGCTAGGGCCGTATTGGAATTAAGTGAGGGGACCTTTGGCATTTTCTTGAGACATTTTTGCTGCTTCTCTTGGACAATGGGGTGAGTTTGTTTTAAGGCTCATTTCAAAGACTACTGGGTCCATCATGTTATGCCTGACTTTTGATGAAGAAGTAGAAGGTTTCTATTTATACACTATTTTTTCTTTCATAAATATTTTTGTCTTAATGTCTGAAGATATTCATCGACAGAGGCCTAACGTCCCTATCCATGGAGAGTTATGGGTGCTTATTCTGAAGGTTATGGAAACAGGAAACAGAATTTTTCCAACTTAGGCAGCTGGAGGTGAGTTGAGTGGTACANTTCTCTTGGACAATGGGGTGAGTTTGTTTTAAGGCTCATTTCAAAGACTACTGGGTCCATCATGTTATGCCTGACTTTTGATGAAGAAGTAGAAGGTTTCTATTTATACACTATTTTTTCTTTCATAAATATTTTTGTCTTAATGTCTGAAGATATTCATCGACAGAGGCCTAACGTCCCTATCCATGGAGAGTTATGGGTGCTTATTCTGAAGGTTATGGAAACAGGAAACAGAATTTTTCCAACTTAGGCAGCTGGAGGTGAGTTGAGTGGTACAGTCTAAAGTTAAGCAAATACTCTAGATTTCCCTGACCAGTGTCTTCTTCTTTTGACTTGAAATCTGTTGCTTTTTATTAAAAAAAAAAATTGTATTTTTAATGGAATTTTGGGAAAATATGCCTAAAATGTATGCTCTATGTTGCTCCTACTGCCTGTACGTAGCTGTAGGAATGGAGTCATGAACTGAAGACATAAAAACTTATTGTGACATAGGTCTCCATTGATTAGTCTTGCGCTAACTCTGGCAAGCTCTACTTTAAATCTCAGGCCTCTTATATCAAATGGGAATAACAAGAAATATCTCACACCTCACAATAACCCTAGTGAAGATTCAATAAAAAAAATAAAGCAAGGTCTGAGACACTGTGATTTGTGACTGTTTTCATGCAGTGCTGTCAGCAGAGTGGCTTAACCAGCGCCTGGCATCTTGTAGGGGCTCAATAAATAGCTGTTGAGTTAATGACTGCATTAATGAATAATATATGAATTATGGGGCTTCCTTGGTGGCTCAGATGGTAAAGAATCTGCCTGCAATGCAGGAGACCCCTGTTCAATCCCTGGGTCAGGAAGATCTCCTGGAGAAGTGAAAGGCAACCCACTCCAGTATTCTTGCCTGGAGAATTCTATGGACGGAGGAGCCTAGAGATGGCTGAATGACTAACACACACACACACACACACACACACATACACATCATATGATTTATATGTGCATACATCAGGAAATAGAAGTTTTCAAGACCTATAGTGAGTGAAATTTTTTCCCCATAAAACCTTATTGATATTGAAAGAGAAAATAAGGCCAATTTAAGCACATTTAATATCTTTGAAAAATAATGTTCTAAATGTCGAAAATTCCCCTAAGATGGGGATGCAACTATTCTATGTAAAGTAATGCTTATTTTCCCAGCTTTCTAAACATGTACTTGATTATATTGACTATATCCTCTTTATTTAAAACCCCTGGCCAATTACCAGTGGAAGGTGACCATTATATTTCATGATTCAGAAAGCTATGTGCCTCATGTTAATAATTACTCTTCATAAAAACAATTTTTAGCGAATGGATACATTTTGCTTTTATGATCAATGAGGCTCAGCACACGCCTGGGAGTGAAACGTATTAGATAGAAAGACAATTAATGATGACTTGAAGCAGTAATTTCAGAACCCCAGCAGGAGACTACGGTATCTAAACTGCATCCTAGGGAAGTGAGAGAAATGGGGTCTTTTATGTGTTCTTTTCATGATCAGAGTACCCTTTGATATTATGTATCTTTAAAAATAGGGCAAAACTTTCTCCCTCCTTCCTTCCCTTTTTTCTTCCATCTATTCCTTCCCCCCTCTCTCCCTTCCTTCTTTTTCTCTTCTGCCCATTCCCCCATTCTTCCTTTCTTCTTCCTTCTCCCCCTTGCTTTTAGTAATTTCTACCATTCCTCAAAGGACAAAGAAAGCTAAAGTAAGCCGTCAGCGGTCACCAGTCTTGTCCAGTGGAACGACCACTGGCCTGGGAGACAGTGAACCTTGATTCTCATCTCGGCTTTATCAACATCTTCTCAGTAACATTAAAGAAATCAATTTCCTTCTGTGAGTTTCAGGTCCTCCTAAATCTAGCAAGTGAGGAGACTGTGGAGCACGGTCACCACACAGAGGAGGGATGCTTGCCCTTCACCAACTCAGCGTCTTTGGATCCAACATCAGGGTCAGAACATCCCTTATAAACTACTTTGCCTGATACGTTCATAATCACTCCCTTTTCCTATCCCTTCATCCCCAGAAGAAACCTCGGAAAAAGCACGTAGATGGAGAGTGAAGAGCGAGGTCGTACCTGGTGGTGCCACCATCCGCTGCCACTTCTGAAACAAGCAGGTCTTCAGGCAGTCCCGCGGACTGAGGTTGTAAGTTTTATGTCTGGACATCAGTTCTTGCATCGGCTCCAGTATTACACACAGCTGCAAGGAGTTCAAAGACAGGTGTTTCACTACTTGATAATATTATTTGCAATAAATAATATTAACAGCCAGAATCCATTTCGAAGCTTAAAGACACTTTTCTTCCCTCCTGCCCCCCTCCACACCATTAAAAATTTTTTTCTGTATAAGTGTGGAGGAAAAGAAATATTACCAACACTTGATAATGCTCACTCTCTTTACTATCATTTATAATATCATATTACAGCTGAGTGTGATTTATACACAAACACACACACACACACACACACACGTTTCCCCACATATTCTATACTGATGGTTGGGTGGATATACGCAGTACTATTCTGAAATGACATGATTCTCTCTGGTTAAAGAAAAAAGCTCTTTCATATTAGCACAGCATGCTCAGATTTCTACTCTAGCTTCTGTTGTTTTTCCTGTTTGCATAACCACACACTGTGAGTTACAATGGCAGTTTATGTAGATTTTGTGGCAGTGAAGGCATCATTCAAGCATTTGCGAACAAAGTGGTAACTTCAAGTACGTTTTTTGATCCTAATTTTTATAAAAAACCGTGATGGACACGACTTCATTTTTATCCATGGACTCATTTGTATTTTACAAAAGATCTGAAAATTGGTAATGCAGACTTCCACATATATTCAGTGTGGAGTTTTTGCTATGGTTCTGTACGTAGTCACCCTTCTTGCTTCCTTTAGTTAGACCTTTCAGCTCTACTGCAGTCCAAGACATCTGATGACAAAGATCAATGAATGAAATAAGAAGGTAAATCCAGTTAGGATTGCCCTGGACTTTTCTGAATTCCTTCTCAGCCGGAAGCTTATCAGAACACTGCTGCACTGAGAGCTGTGGCTAAGAGGGCACAGACCACAGCCTGGAACGGCGCATCCATTGCTGCCGCAACAATAGCAGTAGGAACATTGGCAGTGCACCTGTGCATGCATGGTCGTGTTTGACTCTTCGTGACCCCAAGGACTGCAGCCCGCCAGGCTCCTCTGTCCATGGGATTCTCCAGGCGAGAACACTCTAGCGGGTTGCCATGCCCTCCTCCAGGGGATCTTTCCCACCCAGGGACTGAACCTGCAGCTCTTCCGTCTCCCGTGCTGGCAGGTGGGTTCTTTACCACTAGTGCCACCCAGAAAGCCCTGGCAATGTACCTACCCACGTGAAAAGACGTCATCTTATTAGGAAAGCCAGACATTCAATCTCTGCCTTCATCCGCCCATCTTTTTTACTACCCTTTTCCCTTCTGCCCTGTCTCATCTGAGTATTTCCCTAGAGGCCACACTTCTTATTGTCCACTGGGTTCCCTCAACCTGGAATTCTTCCCTCCTCTCTTCCTGGTTTATGCCCACTCATCCTTGAAGGCAGAATCCCTCTGCTACGCCTTCCTCCCCGTGCACTTCTTCCCATGTGGGCTGAGCCGAATACCTCTCCAGCTCTCCACAGCGCACAGCTCGTTCTGCTCTATGAACTTATTTATATTTTGTAACCATCAGCTGCCAAGTCTCTTCTCCACTTGACTTTGAACTCTTTGAATGCTGAAATGAGACTATGCCTTTTATCTCTGTGTTCCTAGACTTGGCTCAAATGAATGGATGCATTGAAAGAGTGTTTCTCAGCAAGACTGGAGGACCTTTCTATGCCAATGTTCCTCAAAGTCTAAGGCACACTTCTATCAAAATCAGATGAGTTGATTGTTAAAAATGCAGACTTCTGGGCTCTGCCCTTTCTGTTTTACTGAATCTGGAGGTAGGGCCCTGAATCTGCATTTAAAAAGAGCATTCCCTCGTCTAATTCTGATAAGTATTACCCAAAGCTGAGAGCACTGCCCCGCTAATGCTGGGTTTTAGCAGAGATAAATACAGAAGCAAGCCATGCACAGATCTCCAAGGGTTTTCTGCTCAAATTTCCTTCTCTTTTCACCGCCTCCACCCCACTTTCCCTCTTCTCAAGTCTAAGCATGATAATCAAAATTGTTGTCATCTAGAAAAATACCTTAGCCCTTCCTAGCTATCAGTGATCTAAGCTAAAACCATTAACCCCATTCAAGGGCCAACTGTAATCTCCTTTCATTTGCAGTTTCTTCAGGAAAAGAGACTAAGATTTCAAAGCTTGAGCGACACAGGTACAGTGTGATTCAAAGAGTCAAAGTCACTAGTGCATCAGGCTGCAGAGTAATGAGATCTGGGTTAGTTCCAATCCATCTTCAATTTGCCTATCTTCTTGTTTACTGGAGAGTCCTTTCTGAAACCTTTTTGAAACAATAGACTGGTTCCAAATAGGGACAGGAGTACATCAAGGCTGTATATTGTCACCCTGCTTATTTAACTTATATGCAGAGTACATCATGAGAAATGCTGGGCTGGATGAAGCACAAGCTGGAATCAAGATTGCCAGGAGAAATATCAGTAAGCTCAGATATGTAGATGACACCACACTTATGGCAGAAAGTGAAGAAGAACTAAAGAGCCTCTTGATGAAAGTCAAAGAGGAGAGTGAAAAAGTTGACTTAAAGCACAACATTCAAAAAACCAAGATCATGGCATCTGGTCCTATCACTTCATGGCAAATGGGTGGTAAAACAATGGAAACAGTAAGAGACTTTATTTTCTTGGGCTCCAAAATCACTGCAGATGGTGACTGTAGTCATGAAGTTAAAAGACGCTTGCTCCTTGGAAGAAAAGTTATGACCAACCTAAACAGCATATTAAAAAGCGGGGACATTATTTTGCCGACAAAGGTCCATCTAGTCAAAGGTATGGTTTGTCCAGTAGTCATGTATGGATGTGAAAGTTAGACTGTAAAGAAAGCTGAGCGTTGAAGAATTGATACATTTGAACTCTGGTGTTGAAGGCTCTTAAGAGTCCCTTGGACTACAGGGAGGTCAAACCAGTCCATCCTAAAGGAAATCAGTCCTGAACATTCATTGGAGGGGCTGATGCTGAGGCTGAAACTCCGATACTTTGACCACCTGATGCAAAGAGCTGACTCATTGGAGAAAACCCTGATGCTGGGAAAGATTGGAGGGAGGAGAAGGGGACGACAGAGGATGAGATGTTTAGATGGCATCACTGACTCGATAGACATGAATTTGAGCAAGCTCCAAGAGTTGGTGATGGACAGGGAGGCCTGGTGTGCTGCAGTCCATAGGGTCACAAAGAGTCAGACATGACTGAGTGACTGAACTGAACTGAACTTGACACCTAAAATGTTAATAAAGAAAAACCTGTGAAAGAGGGAGGGTTCCTATACCCTCCCTATTAAGTCCATATTCCAGTGTGTTTGCCTCTACTAAGAATTCTTTACTGGAAATCAAAATATGTGTGCAAATTACAGACACTCTCAGGTCTTCCCTTGTCACTCATAGCAAACACAGTGAAAGGTTCCACATCCTCTCTCCACATAGAGATAAGACTGCATTATCCATCAAAGAACTACTATTAGCTTCAGACAGGGTTAGAAGATATTTGGATCTATTATTAGGTTAGAATAGTTAAGAAAAGTTTTCAGAGAAATTCTAAGGACTGGGAAAACTTTTTCTTTTAATTAAAAAATGTTGTAAAGATTTTAAAACCATTTCCTTGTGGTCAATTCCCATTCTCGAGAAATTGATTTAGAGTGGATATAAAATTTCATGGATGGAGTGGAACAAACATGGACTTAAAAACGGAGAGGTCTAGCTATAATCTTATCCTTGGCTGAAACACGTAATAATGCTGGCACTCGGTTTCATCTGTAAAACCATACATATCTCGGATGTTTGAAAAAGTTGAGATGATACACCTTTACACGTAAGTTCAACAAACAGTAGATATTATGATCATATATTAAGCACAGCACACATTGCAAACAAAGCACATTTCTATTATGTTAAATCAACAATTTATTTGAGTTTCCTCCTAAATTTCAGGCACTCTGCTTAGGACATAACTATGAGAATGATTGGAGAAGGCAATGGCACCCCACTCCAGTACTCTTGCCTGGAAAATCCCATGGACAGGGGAGCCTGGTAGGCCGCAGTCCATGGGGTCGTTAAGTGTAGGGCATGATTGAAGCGACTTAGCAGCAGCAGCAGCATGAGAATAATACAGTCTCAGTCCCCCAAATTCAGTCCCTTAAAAATGATTTTAAATATATTAAGAACACTATCCTATGTTTGCACTTCAAGCTGCTTAGAAAATCACATCTTCCTGAAGCAGACAGTTTCATTATTACAAATTAGATGGCAAATATTTTTATTATATGACAAGTTTCCTATCTGGACCTAGAATGGGTTGTCAGCGTTGAACATGCTAAGAAATGGAAGAGGTGCCTTTATCGTGAGAACTCAGGAGCTCATTTTCTCTTTCTTTTCCCCCCTTTCCTCTTGGGTTTTCGGGCAACACTTCTTTCAGGTGCTAATCCTCAGGATTTATCCCTTCCCCTTTCATGTAAAAATATCTTCCCATCGCTGTAACTCACCCCAAAGGAATTTGCATCTCTGAATACTAATCAGGAATCCCAAAAGCCATTTTTCTTCTAGCGGAGGGGTACCAGGCTGGAGAGGCAGCGCGCACCGCCCCTTATTCATGTATGCAAATGAGCCTCCCGCTCTGGGAGCCAAGCGGGCGCCTCTGCCCGGCTGCGTGCTGTAGGTGGCAGAGCTAACTCAGACAAAAGCCTCCTTCTCAGGCAGCAAGCCAGTGCATCTTGGCAACAGCAGGAGCCTGAGGCCTTATGGAATGAGATCGGGAAGATGGTTCGTTGAGTAGGTTGCGGCAGTCACTCGCTAAATCCTTCCGGAGCCAGGATTCCTATTCTCCTTGAGGTCTCAGACCCCCTTGAGGATCTGGTGAAGGCTATGCAGCCCGTCTTCCAAATTTTGCACAAAATATTTGGAGGTTTATAAACTATCTTATGGAGAAGGCAATAGCAAGCCACTCCAGTACTCTTGCCTAGAAAATCCCATGGATGGAGGAGCCTGGTAGGCTGCAGTCCATGGGGTCGCTAGAAGTCGGATGCGACTGAGCGACTTCACTTTCACTTTTCGCTTTCACACAATGGAGAAGGAAATGGCAACCCACTCCAGTGTTCTTGCCTGGAGAATCCCAGGGACAGGGGAGCCTGTTGGGCTCCTGTCTATGGGGTCGCACAGAGTCGGACACGACTGAAGCGACTTAGCAGCAGCAGCAGCAGCAAACTATCTTATATTCCCATCCATTGACTGTAGGTAAAGAGTCCCCTGTTTGTAATATACACGTAGAGACTATGTAAGAGACTATGCAAGAAGAGACAGATTTCAAAGGTGCCTTTGCCCCCACCTTCCACACGCGCGCACACACACACACACACACACACACCAGTCCAACCTCAAATGCATATTAATGGAACTGAGCAGAATAACAAAGAGTTCTCTTATTTTAAAGAACACTATCTGCAAAGTTGTGTCTGCTATAAAGTTCCCAGTCCTGGTCCCCCTGCTTGGAAAGAAAAAATTCAGACAATGACATTTGCAGCACTGCGTTAGCCTGCGTGAATCTGGTCTCGCACCTGCGCGGCTGCTGGAGGGGTGAAAGGATCTGAAATAGAAGCAGAGGCTAGGAAACTGAGACCCGACCCCGGCGCTCAGAAGGCAACTTAAGAACGGAGAGGCTAGTTTCCCCTACAAACTGACTTCCTGACCAATGAACGGCTACCCAGAATCTACCCTCATCCTCCAGCCAATGAACTTGTGCCTGGGATGCTGGCTACACCCCGCCTCCTTTGCACTCCTTGTCCACAAACACAGCCCGTCTCAAACCCTTAACCGATTTGCTGGAGCTGGCTACAGCATACAGCTCTCTAGTTGCAGTTTCTCTGCTATTCCTGAATGCACTCAATTTCTGGTCTTTTGAGCTTGCCTCAGTTTACCTCTTTTTTGTTTTTTTAAGGTTTCTCGAGGATACCAGGGGAAACCCAGGACACTGTGTGAGGGAACAGGAATCAGCAAGGCCTGAGATCTCTCTGAACAGGAAGCCCCCAAACTGATATTCATTGCTTGGTCCAGTTAAGATCCCAAAGAAAACCACTGGCCAGCCTGGCAAAGCTCTGAGGATGGCTTGGGCAGACTTAGTGAGAGTTTTAGGCTGGGCTTGAGCTCTCCATGCTTCCAATTTCATTTTCTGGGATTATGGCCCAGCACTGACCCTCTGGTACGAAACCCAAACCTATAACCACAACGATGACTTGCTGAGGGAATGAATGAATGGGTGGATGGATGAATGAATGCTGAACAGATATCGTGGCCAGACTTACAGCAAAGAGTCATTTGCTAGTGCCAGACAAATTGGGCATTGTTCTCTGGGCTTAGAGGTGATGAATTTGTCCATTTAATAGATAACTGATTGCCCTGTCTATGCAGAATGCTTTGCACATGTATACATGCATATATGCAATTACTACATGTCCTGGCTGAGCCAGGTGACCTTAGCTCAGCCCCAGACTCCTGCCTTTTCATAGTAACAAAGAGCCTAGCAAATCTAGACAGCATGCCATTTTGTTTTGTTCAAATATAACAGTTCTCCCAAAGAAATTTGATTCTCTTTATCCGTACATAACTATACACCCATACTCTTTCTTTTTGCTTATCTCCTGATCTGAACTTGGAAATGGGTGATGTTTATTGAGTTAAAAAATGAAATGAAATATTAGTCACTCAGTCATGTTGGACTCTTTGCAACCCCAATACTGTAGCCTGCCAGGCTCCTCCATCCGTGGGATTCTCCAGGCAAGAATACTGGAGTGGGTTGCCATTCCCTTCTCCAGGGGGATCTTCCTGACCCAGGGACTGAACCAGGGTCTCCTCCTCCAGATTCTTTACAGTCTTAGCAACCAGGGAAGCCCTGGTGAGTTGGTGCTGGCTTAAAAAGCTGATACCTTGGGATTGGCCTTTGGCTAACTCCCAAAGATGGGTCCTGGCCACCAACATTTTAATTCAGTCTTTCTGGATGATGGATGACATGCTCTGAGCTTGAACCACCCACTCTTCATATATAGGTTCATCCAGGGTCATGGTGATCACAGCAGCTCAGGCGCATGTTGTTCTTGCCTTAAAGAACTTCTTCCCTCCTTCTCAGTCATCTTAATGGGATATTGGCCAGCTACAGCCAGTGGGTTTACTGTGGCCAAGCCTTTGTATTGTCCTGAGCTGCTTCTGTGTTGCAACACCACAGTTGAATAAGTACAACAGAGTCTATGTGACCCATAAACTCCCAAAATATGCACTATCTGGCCATTCACAGAAAGGTTGCTCACTTCTGTCCTAAACCAATGCCACTCAAAGGAGGTGCTGTGCAAACCATTCGCTATGTTTCCTCGAAGGGATAAGGAGCTTGAGGTAGAGCATAACTCAGTTCATTGCTTCCTTCATTAAGAAAGTCTTGTGTCAAAATGTAAGTCAGATGAACTAAACAATGTTTTCAATAAGGTGGTCGATTCACATTCTAGAGAGAGCTCCTTCTTTTGGTGTGGATCACTAAGAGTTTGCAGTCTGGCCCTGGTCGGCAAACCATATTCGATTCACACAGTATGACTGTTAAGGTTCTCCAAGGCCCAGCCCAGAGCTGATATCTGTCTCTGACCATCTTCACTCGCAAAGGACTCTTACATCTGCAGCACTTATTACTAATCTATGTACATCCAAGAGTTTATATTTGCATTGGGAATTTTCCTTTCTTGTAGATTTGTTTCATCGCCTTATCTGTAGTAAGCCCTATTCTACTTTTCTCTCCCTTTTATTTAACACGGTATGAGGCATACTCAAATATTTGTTGAGTCATACCTTAATAATCACCGTGGAGTATCTAACCTATGTCTGTCTCTGGAGTATGTACCTGCCATATATTATATCATTAACCCTCACCACTTCCCGCTCCCCTTTAACAGGTGAGAAAACTCAAAGGCTCAAAGCCATTAAGTCACTCAGAGTTGATATTAAAGAGCGTGATTCTTANTACCTGCCATATATTATATCATTAACCCTCACTACTTCCCGCTCCCCTTTAACAGGTGAGAAAACTCAAAGGCTCAAAGCCATTAAGTCACTCAGAGTTGATATTAAAGAGCGTGATTCTTAGAATGTATCCAAGCTTATATAGCCATTTGAAGGGCAGAAAAGAGGCTCATGGTCAAGTCTGCCTGACTCCAGCCCTGCCTCTTAACTCCTTACTGCTCTGCTGTCCACCTCTCTGACTAAGAATGGCCTAAGTCTCTGCCAAGACACCAAGTTCCAAGGCTTTCTCTGTCTTTTATATTGTTCCTTGTTATTGTGCAAGGAATAATGCACACAGAGAGGTGTGTCTATACAGAGACAAGGGTGATACAGAGGGGTGCACGCTTTGGCGCCAGATTCATATGGATTCAAACCCACGTGTCTGCCATTTACTACTAGGTGTGTGCTCTTGGCCAAGAATTTCAGCCTCTCTGAACTGCAGTTTCCTCATCTGTAAAATGGGGACACTGACACTCATCTCTGAAGATTTGTAAGAATACATGCAAATCCCTGATGCAATGCCTGGACTGAGGTCGGTACACAAAAGATGGAAATTGACGTTATGGTAAATACTGGCTGCATCTATGTTGCAGTCCCATTGAGCCAACAGATCAATGTGTAATGTGACTGGTTAGCTAGTTGGGGAAGTAAATCACCTTGTTTCCCTGAGACTTAGGGGCTCCAGATGCTCCGAGGGATGGTAATCAGGCCAGTGGTACATGGAAATTTAGTAGCTAATGTCTCTCATAATTGGGCTTCCCTGGTGGCTTAGACAGTAAAGAATCCACCTGCAATGCAGGAGACTCGGGTTCGATTCCTGGGTCTGGAAGATCCCCTGGAGAAGGGAATGGCTACCCACTCCAGGATGCTTAGGGCTTCCCTGGTGGCTCAGATGGTAAAGAATCTGCCTGCAGTGCAGGAGACCCAGGTCTCTGATAATAACCCATTTTTAGCGATAAATACAAAATGTTCAAATCCACAGACCAGAGTCCTTTTTTCTTTTCTGTTTCCCCCAGTAACTTATTCCTCTGGGTAACTCTGAATTAGAAAAATATCAGTGGATAGGAGAGGGCTGGTTAAGAACAAGTTTTTATCTAAGGGTGAAGGAGCCTCTCCTAATTAAGAAACACAGCACAAAAAGAGATCTCATATAAACAACAGAAAAAAATATAACTTACAGAATCTAGAAGGAAACAAAACAAGCAGATAATTCCCCTAGAAACAGATAAGAATGAATAACAGGCACCCACAGGAGTAAAACCCACTCTGCCTTCAAGGATGAAAACCAGGAGAGAGGGGGGAAAGGCTTTCCCTGAGAAGCTGTGCAATTCCAAAACATCAGATTATGATTCGGGTTTATTTACTGATAGGATTAAAGGTAGATTGATTGTCAAATTCAAAACATCCTCTCTTTTTTTATCTGAAAATTCAACCAGGGGAGCCTTTGCCTTTTCTCAATTGTTTTGCAAATTGATTACTCAGGGAAGTTATCACATCCGGCAGAGATGGGCACCTCTCTGCAGGCTCTGCTCCGACAGCAGAGGGGGTGCAGCGGACCCCCTCCCGTCTTGGAGGGATGGGAGGGACTGTTCTCTGCCGGAGCAAGGACTCACGCATGCGCATTTCAGAATCTGTGCCTTGACCTCAATTTTGAGGCCACGAGGAAGGTTGCTTCTACGTGACGACGGAGGCCACTGGTTGCTTTTCTGACCCACCAGGGGAGAAGCGCTGGGTTATTTTCTTGAGCTGCAGAGCCAAGCTCAGGGCTGGTTTCTGCTGTACCAGTCAGGCCCATGATGAGATGGGCCAAGATTTCGAATGTTTATTCTCTTTCCTGTGGACCCATGGACTGAATCCCCCCGCCCATCATTCGGCACAGGCACCCCTTCCACATTGCTCTGGTCATTTGTCTTCTTGTCCTTAGATCCACCCTTTCCTTCCTGCTCTCCTGCAGAGGACAGACCCCTGCATATTATTTCCCAGCTGCTTTTATCAACTGGCTTCGGGTGAGGTTGGGCCAGTTGAAGGAACCAGGGCAGACTGGGGGGAAGTGGGTTGAGCTATTTGAGTGGGGCTGCCATAACCGATGGAGAAGGCGATGGCACCCGACTCCAGAACTCTTGCCTGGAAAATCCCATGGGCGGAGGAGCCTGGTGGGCTGCAGTCCATGGGGTCGCGAAGAGTCGGCCACGACTGAGCGACTTCCCTTTCACTTTTCACTTTCATGCATTGGAGAAGGAAATGGCAGCCCACTCCAGTGTTCCTGTCTGGAGAGTCCCAGGGATGGGGGAGCCTGGTGGGCTGCCGTCTATGGGGTCGCACAGAGTCTGACACGACTGAAGCGACTCAGCAGTAGTAGTAGTAGCCATAACCGAGGAAGGCAACCGGGTGGCTTGAAACAACTGAAACGTATTCCTTCTCGGTTCTGGAGGGCGGAAGTCTGAAATCAAGGTGCTAGCAGGGCTGTGCTCCCTCTGAACTTTCTAGGGAAGAAGCTCTCCTCGCATCTTCCCCCTTCCGTCGGCCCTGGCTAGCCTCGGTGCTCTTCGGCTTCAGGTTGCATCACTGCGACCTCTGCTTCTCCTTCGCCTCGCCTTCCCCCGGCCCGCGTCTCTGTGTTCTTTCCTCTCCTTACAAAGGCAGCAGTCGTTGGGTTTCCAAACAGCCACATCCTGAGGCTGGAGATAAACATGGATACTGGAGGAGCGGCAGCGCGGTGCGGCATGGGGAGAGGTAAGCAAGGTGTTTCTTGTCCTTCCTGTGGTTCAGATGGGCTCTCCAGCAGCCGTCGCCAAGGTCCACGATGCTCCCCACTCCTACCAGGTGGCCTGACAGGAAGCCTCTTGCCTTTCTTCCCAGGAGGGCGATAAATAGGCTCCCGGCTGCCTCATCTTCCCCTGGTGGCTTTTCTAGCTCTAACACTTCTATCAATAGCTTGCCGTATTATATCTCTATTAAATTGCTTGCTGTGAGTTTTGTTTTCTTGGATAGACTCCGATTGGCGTTCATGGTTTGTCAGACATTAGGCCATGTCTGAAAGGTGTGTTCTTGCCTGGAAAATTCCATGGACAGAGGAGCCTGGCGGGGTGCAGTCCGTGGGGCCCCTGAGTGGGACATGGCTGAGTGACTGAGCACAGAAAGGTGTGTAGAAGCACCCTGGGTAGGGGCTAAGCACGCAGCTGTGTCTCTGGTTCAAATGGCAGCTACTCAGTAGTTGGATGACCTCAGGCGGATTACTTAAGCTCTTGGTGTTTGAACTTCTCCATTGGCAAAGTCAGGGTAACAGTGATATCTAATGGTATCTGATTAGCATGTTAGGAGAAACAAGAAAATCCACATGAATTGTGTCCCTAGGTTCTAACACATGGAAAGTGTTCTCTGTACATGTTTATTATGATGGGGCTGATCACCAATCTGTGAGGCAGGGGCTTCATGGAAGACGTCTGGAAACTTGTCAGAACACACCTAGTAAAATTCAACGGGCATTCCCTGCTCAGTATATTAGGCTGGCCAAAAAGTTTGTTTGGGTTTCTCTGTACTATCTTACAGAAAAACTTGAACAGACTTTTTGGCCAGCCCGGTGTATACACATATACACACACAGGTTAATTATTAGATCTTGGTGATACATGGATGTTTAAAATGCTCAGTCCACATGCCTCTCCTATAAATAACCTGCTTTGACCACTGAGCCTTTGCCACACGTATCATATTCATGTGTCCCAGCTCTAAATCTGAGCGCACAGGAGCTGGAATGTTTCCAAAGGAAAAAGATGGCATCTGCCTGGAACTACCCCATGATCATTAATAAATATCTAATGAGTGGTGTCAGTTACCTAGAGGGCTCTGAGCAAATTTTAGGTACATTTTTAAAAATTCTTGTTGAGCAATTATTGTGCCCTCAGATGAACCAGGGGGCCTCCCAGGTGGCTCAGTAGAATCACTTGCCAATGCAGGAGACTTTCCCTGCATCAGAAAGATGCCCTGGAGAAGGAAATGGCAACCCACTCCAATGTTCTTGTCAGGAGAATTCCATGGACAGAGAGCCTGGTGGGCTACTGTCCATGGGGTCACAAAGAGTTGGACACGACTGAGTAACTAAACATGTCCACATACACACAGGCACTGAAAATAAGGTCAGCCGCTCAGAATTACTAAGAGTCTCTTTATTGTCTGTCACTACATTAGGACTCTCCAGAAAAAGACACAGAACTAATAGGAGATAAGGGTGAGTGTGTGCATGTATTTTAAGGAACTGGCTCACGTGACTGTGGTGGTTAGCTAGTCTGAAATCCATAGTTTCCTGAGCTGAAATCTGAGGCAGTAGTTAAAGCTTCAGCCTCTTGATGGAATTCCCTTTTCTCCAGGAAACCGCAGTTTTGTTTTTAAGACCTTCGACTGATTGGATGAAGCTCATCCGACAGTAATCTATTTCACTTAAAGTCACCTGGGGGCTGTTGATCAGTCGCTAAGCCATGTCAGACTCTTTGTGACACCGTGGACTGCAGCACGTCAGGCTTCCCTGTCCTTCACTATCTCCTGGAGCTTGCTGAGACTCATGACGATTGAGACAGTGATGCCATCCAACCATCTCATCCTCTGTTGCCCCCTTCTCCTCCTGCCTTCAGTCTGAGGGCTGGATGATCACCAATGCCAACCAGATGCAAATAACTTTACAGCAAGCCCTAGATTAGCCTTTGATTAAAAACTGGTACCTTAGCTAATCTGACCTGAAATGTGACCCCTTCAAATTCCTACATTGACATCTTAACCCCCATTGTGACTATATTTGGAGACAGGGCTTTAGGAGGTCAAGAAGGTTAAATGAGCTCATAAGAGTGGGGTTCAAAACCGACAGATTGGTGGCCTTGCAAGAGGAGCAAGAGACATCACAGATATCTTTCTCTCTCCACGTCCACCATGGACAACAAAGCAAGAGAAGTCCTCTGCAAACCAGGAAGAGAGCTCTCAGCAGAAAGGGAACCCTGCCGGACCTTGATCTTGGGCTTTCCAGATTCTAGAACTGTAAGAAAATAGATTTCTATTGTTTAAGCCACGTAGTCTGTGGTATTTTGTTAAGCAGCGTGACAGTCTTAGTTCTGCCTGAAAGACAGAGAACTATCATAGCCTCCCTGCTACACTGCAAGGAAGTGGAGACCTGGGAAAAGATAAAATAGAAACCATTTTATTTTAAAAAATAGTACCCAGTACCAAGCAATGAGTGTGATGCCTGTGGATGGAATGACTCCTTGAATCCATGAATACCATCGAATGAAAAACAAAAAGGCAATCAGACATCAGAAAATGAGTCCGATAATTTTTTAGTTTATTTTTTATCAGAGTACAGAAGCCCCACAATGTGTTAGTTTCTGCTGTACAGCAAAGCGAATCAGCTATGTGCAAACCTATATCCCCTCTTTTTTGGATTTCCTTCTCATTTATGTCTCCACAGAGCACTCAGTTCCCTGAGCGATCCAGTAGGTTCTCATCAGTCATCTATTTTATACATAGAGTCAGCAGTGTATCTATGGGTCAGATCTTGCTTCATCTACTTGGTAGTTATAGTGACCGGGGTACCAGGGATGTGGTGGTGAAACAGCAGATACAGTCTCCCTCCCTGGATGCTTGCTGTCTAGATGGGAGACAGATGATAAACAGGAATCCCAAACGGGCTGCATATTATAGAGGAGAGGGGCAAGTGACACCAGGAAAGGTTGCCAGGAGGCATTAATATTGAAGTTGAGATGAGTCAGGAGCCAGCCAGGTGAGAGAGAATGCAGCCAGGACAAAGGTTAAGGTGAGCATCTGAGACTGAGGGAATGCACATGGGAATGCAAGAGAGAACACAGAATTAGAAACCGCAGAATGACGGCATCTGGGCTGACACGTGTGAGCTCCAGTGGAGAGGCAGGCAGGCGCCAGACTCGTCAAGGCCCCAGTTTCCGCCCCACAGACAAGCCGGGAGGGGCAACTGATGTGGCCTCCACAAATGCCACTTGGCTGAACCCTGATGATACGGTAAACATCATGCTGTTCTTTCACCCGCGATTCCTGAGCCTGAGGAGGGCCTCATCGACACTGGGATGTGGCTGGTAAAACAAAAGCACCAAATGTCCCCAAAGGGAATCACTGGCTGCTCGGGCTCCAGGCAGTGGAGACTGTCCCCCCGCCCC